>WUQG02440142.1:0-13647 GCA_011317285.2 Androctonus mauritanicus
GTCTCGGATTTGTCCCGGTTTTGAATAAATGTCCCGAATTGTCCCATTTTTAATAATATATTTTTTATTGTTTTTTTTTAATTGTTTTTTTTGGATTTTGTCCAATCTCACACCCTATACACCTAATATCTAGAGCGTCCCGGGTTGAAGTTCAGAAAATCTGATCACTTTAGCTAATAAAACACATCTTGTGTTAAAATCTGAATAAAACAAAACGCATACCGTAACACCCACATTATAAACATAATTAATATTTCAAACGCAAAAAACATGTACAGTGGCGTACCAAGTGAGGCGGAGAGAGAAACCGCTCCAGGTCTTTGATCAGGGGGCCTCCGAAGAACCTTAACCTTATGTTTGTTTGCTAGATGTAAATTGTTTTTTCTTTAGTTTTAAGATTTTTTGTTTTCAAATCATTTTAATTAACTATTTAATTTTGATTAAAATAAATGTTAATTATATATTTGTGTTGACATTTTGTATGGTGATCATTTAAATTAGGAGGGCCTCAGGGAGACTTCCGCCCGGGCCTCGATAGCTGCAGGTCCGCCACTGCACATGCACAGTACATTTATATTTTATTGCAAAACAACAAATTTTCATGTTTGTCGATCACGATCTTGTATGTTAATCTTAAATAGATTTTTATCTAAGCTTGTTTGCCTGTGTAATAATTTAAACACCGAAAAATAACATTTTGAAAATTATTCGAATTTTACTTATTCTTTACTCCCTATCTCACTCATTAATTCTATCATAATTTAGTTATTTTAACTTCTGCAAAGTGCATGTTTAAAGAATAAATTTTGTTCATGCTGGAGAAATTTATACATAATAAACCCTCGTGTAACGCAACGAAAAAGTTGCGATTAGTACTCATACAACTCTATAAACAGTCCCGTATAACTTGTAAGATAAATGTAACATTTGACATACTTTTTGTGTTTTTGTTTAGAAATGCAGAATGAATACATACACTTACCTATTGTTTATATATACATAGTGAAGCTAATAATTATAAAAGATGTAAAGCTTTATAAAAAACTCAGAGACAAGTTTTAAATTTGCATAAAATCGTCTGATAATGCATGTCTCGTATAATGTGATTTTCTAAAAGGAGGAACGTATTCCCAGCGTTGTACGAGAGTGCGCTGTATTTGTTTTGATACATAAATTATAAAGGAAACAAGAAAATATCAGGTTATCCCAAAAGTGATGTCGTTTTTAGCATTAAGTTTTGAAAAAATATAAAAGATAAGTCACTTGCAATTTAATTATGCATGTACTCTCCATTCGAATCAATAATGCTCTTTCAACGTTGAGAAATTTTTAAAAATTCATGTTTGGACAAGCTGAAACATGTTTGAACAAGTACAATATAAAAATTCATGTTTAGACAAACTAAGACATGCTTGAACAAGTACAATATAAAAAATTCATATTTAGACAAGCTGAGACATGCCTGAATAAGTACAATATAAAAAAATTCATATTTAGACAAGCTGAGACATGCCTGAACAAGTACAATATAAAAATTCATGTTTAGACAAGCTGAAACATGCTTGAACAAATACAAGTACATTATTTTTGAGATGATCTGATATGTTAGTTAATTGTTTTTTTTTTTTGTTTGTTTACGTCTTTCTTAGATTATTTTGTACAAAAATCTATAAAGAAGAAAATAATAATGACAAAATGAAATGAAAATATAGATGACATAAATTTTTTGCATTTAATAACATACTTTTTTTTGTATTCTTATACGTACTTCAGTCTTATATTAGAATTACTAATATATAAATATCAATTTCAACATCAAAACTTATATTACAAGTTATTATCTGGTGGGAGAATTAATACATCTTTCGAATGTTAACCCGCAATATAAGTTCAAGATGACTCACAAGACTTTATATTGTCTGCAAAGTAAAAATACAAAAATATCGATTTTCGTGTAGTTTATGAGTTACCTTCTTCATAAATCTCTCAATTTATCACGAAAACGCATTTAAAATCATACGAACTTTAGTTAGAATTAAAATTCACGTGGGCGGTGACTTTTAGGAAGTATCTACCATCTTCAAATTTTCAAATTTATCACCTACGCAATGGTTTTAACCAATTATCGTCAAGGACGTAATTATGTGTTTAAAAGATGCACTCACTTATTGACTTAATAGCATTGTTATATATCTTAACGAGAATTAATTATTGTTATAAATTATTCGAATATTATTAGTTTAAATTGTATTCTTATAAACAATTAATTTTAAATTTTTGAATTAAAAAAAAAAAGGTCAGACGATCATATTAACCAATCGGCGTTAAGGAAAATAATAAGTCAGAGAATATAAATCATTAATATTTATTTTTTACTTTAAATATTTTAATAAATAAAAGAAAATCGAATTATGTATTATTATTCTTTAGAAAATAGTAAATAATAAGTCAAAAAGTCCATATCTTGTTCGAAATATTAAATTAATAATCACGTGATTTCTCGTACCACTTTTTAATTTATAATTTAAACTCCAGAAATATTTAGTAAATTGTTAATGAGTTTTTAATGATGATAGATAATTTTCTAATATAATTCATGCAAACATTTATTTAATGCTTAATTATTTAGAGGCGTTCGAGAAAGGAAAGACGTTTATTGATTGGTTAAAATATTTAATCCGAATTTGAAATTTTAAAACTTGAAAAAAACTGATATTTCAACTTTAGTTAAAAAAAAAGAATTATTCGTTATGTAAAAATCATTTTAAAATTTTATTTTTTGTTTATAAAAAAAAACTGAATAAATAATATTGATTTATTATCGTCATTAGACAACTCACGTATTATACGAGAATGTAAAGAATAATTACAAAAATTTTACCAAGGTAATTTATCATCCGAATACTAAATTTATTACAGAGCATTAAATTGCACTATTAATATAAATAAATTAACTAACTGTAATGCAATTTCGAGTTTTGAATAAATTTAATTAATTTAACCAATAAACGCTTAAGGATTGGTCTAGGCGGAAATGGAATTTTGTGTAATTGATTGCCATCTTTTGCCATTATGTAAAATTTAAATTTTGCAACGGTTAAATAAGTGGTTAAAGAGTATTAAATAATTCGTTTTATTATCACAAAATGAGTTAAAATTAAAACTAAATTATCTTTAAAACGATCTTCTCTTAATTTAAATTTTAATACGTAATTAACCATGATAGGATAATGGGCAAAAGTAGAAGTGATAATGCTTAGTAAGGATTATTAAGTTTATACTGATAACAAGAAAATACAGAAATCAGCTTAAAGAATCGAAAGCAAGATAAAATGAATTGAACAAAATAGAGAAATGAAAAACAAACAACTACAAATATCAAGAGAAATGAAGAAAAAATGTTTTCGTGGAATTAAATTGAAAAATAACGAGAGTTATTTGGAAAAGCATGCACTTGGGGCTATATTCTTCTTTATATTGTTTACATGTAGCCTACCCAATAAAAAAAATAATAATTTTGCAACAATTCTCGTAAGTCGGATTGTTATCTCCAGTTTGTTGTGCACGTAAATAATGAATAACGGTATGGAAATATCGGATTTATTTCCCATAGAATCATTATATTCTTCGTGTTTGCGTTATATTAAAGCGAATTTAGAAGATGTTTTACTGATATTACGACGCCGAAACTTTAATTTAAACGCTCTGTTTGCAGGATTTCGTGAGTTTACAATTCGTGAGAATTAATATATGTCACAGATCAAATTTCCAAATATAAACTTACTTATATATTTATATATTTTATAGCTCCCGCAGTTTGCGAAGATTTACTATATCGAGCTGATAATATACAAGGAATAATATCGTATTTGTTCAGGTTTGGCATTCGAAATGTCGACTTATCCTTTTATCCACATAATTTCTCGATCGAAAATATCGAAAACTGTAAAGTAAGTTACTGCGCTTCGAATATATACAGGGTGTTCCGGAACGGCGTGGACAAACTTATAGAGAAAATAGAAGAGCTCAAAAGAAGTCATCAGAGCGTCTAAAGTGCTTCGTTTCCGAGTTATAAGATGTAGAAGGGGCATCCAAAATTGTACTTTTTGCGTTACTTAAAGAAAACGATTTTTTCATTTTTTATGATATTTGGCACACGGAACTGGTTGGATGATTGCAACAACTTTGCATATGGATCGTTGTGATAGCGATTGTGGAGGTGCAGATATGAGGGTTAGGGGAGGATTTTATGTCAAGAAAGGATGGACGGTTTGCAATTTCCAAAAATGTGAGACCTTATTCTTCAAGAGCATTAAAAATTACACATAAAAGGTTCTCTCCATGCATCTCAATAGGATGCACCGTTTCCAAGATAATCGACTAAATGTGTTTCAGAATTCCTTGCCTGCTGCTTCTCTGCACAACTAATTGCCGTACAGAGAAGCTGACATGCGACGATGTTTGACAAAACGTAAGACAAATGTAGGCGATTTAGTAGCTATGGTGGTGTAAAAAATAAAGAAAACAAACATAAAGTAACAAATTAACACGTTTATTTACCAAAAATGCTCAAAAAATCGTTTTCTTTAAATAACGCAAAAAGTACAATTTTTGATACCCCTTTCACATCTTATAACTCGAAAACCAAGCAGTTTAGACGTCTTGATGACTAGACAAAAATGGCTTCTTTTGAGCCCTTTTACCTCCACTATAAGTTTGTCCACGTCATTCCAGAAACCCCCTATAGTCAGTGTTGTGTGATTTATAAAATATTTTATTTTTTCAGACAATAGTTTTTATGTCCTTGGATAGATCGAAATTATCAGAAGAGAATCTCAATATTTTAATTAGCCATCTACATAATATATCGATATTAATTTTATACAAAACGAAAACAACGGATGAAATTCTAGAATCCATCGGACGTATTTGCAATCTTTTAGAAAAACTAGACGTGTCCTGGTGTCCTATAACAGATTTGGGACTTTTCCGCCTCTGCTACGATACAAATCAACAGAAAGTGCGTTGCAAGCACTTAAAGATATTGAGGATTTTATATACGAAAACAACGTGGAAAGGCCTGCTATATGTTTTGACCCATAAAAAACTTTGGTACCTGGACGCGGATTTCGATTCTTATATAACATGTTTAAACCATTATATTCAGTTTTACTCGCACAGAAATTTACATCTGCGAAATGCGCCTGTCTATGCTATTCAAGGTCCCATAAAAGTAATGGATATTTTAGCATGTACACCATATTTGACAAAATTACAATTGACATATTGCCCGATATCGGACGAAGATTTGATCGGACTCCAAAATTTCAATTATCTGCGAGCGTTAGAGATCAAAAACGAACTGAATAGTTTATCTCCTGATGGTTTAATGCTTTTTCTTTCCGTATCGGGGAAACAGTTGATATATTTGTCGATATCAAATTTCGAACATGTTAACTTGTTTTCGGTAGGAGCGCTTTGCAGAAAACTCAAATATTTTACTTTAAATTTCATCAATAAAGTTATTTTTAGAAAAGAAACAAAGTTATTAGAACGTAATGGTCAAGTTATCTTTGAATATTTGAAAACCTTGAGTTTACTCTCTTTAAAAGAAGTATACTGGACAGATATTCATGACAATTTAGAAGATTTAAGGGAACTAACAAGGATTAGAATATATTTCTGTAATCCTGTTATACCTAAAGATATTCTGTATACAATGATAGATCGAATTTCAAACTTGGAATTGATTTCGATTATTACAAAGACAAATGTCTTCACCGACCAGTGTATACAAGAGATACACAAGAAGATTAATTCTACAAATCCACGTTTAAGCTTCATATATAAGGTTTTAATTAATGTGAGGTTCTTTGAAATTTTTGAATAAAAATATTATTTTAAACTAAATTGTCTTCTGCAGTAATCGTACGAAATGAAAAATTGTGCATCTGAATTGTTCAAGTGCACAATCCTTTACTCGTACCTTTACATTTAATTAAGAACATAATTATCAGCAGGTATTTATTGAGTTGTGAAGCATTTACAGTTTGAAGTTCCTTATGTAAATGTCGGTTGATTATTTACATTTCGTGTAATTAATATCTCAGCAAGAGTAAATCAATATTATTTTACATAAACAGGAGGATGTAGTCACTTAATTACGTGTATAGAATGTGAAATTCTTGGCTTAATAGGGTGTTATTGTTGAATTAAGATCAATAATGGCTAACGTAAATTATAATAATTGTTTGCATAGTTTTTGAAATTTTACTGGCAAATATTCTAAATTATTACGTGATTTTAATTGGTTTATTAACTATAATTATATTATATTATCCTATATCGGGAAACAAACTAATGAGAAATTGAAAATGAACGTAAATTTAAACGAAAAAAGTAACTTACTTCGAGGAATCCCCATAAATATCTTTCAAAATATATAGAAATATTAATTAATTAATTTTTTAAATTCAAAATGTAAGAGTTTGAAAAAATGTTGCCACATGGGCCTAATTGGGCTTTTTAAATAATTTGAAGAGATTTTTATTTAAATAATAAAATTAATTAAACAGCTCAATATTAAAAATGCAAAATTTTTAAAATTAAATAATAAATGAATATAATATTGATATTCAGTTAGTTTACAGCTCGTCAACATCCGTATGGAGAATATTTAAATTTAACCTGAAGCCATTATATTGGAATATTTATACTTTCTTATGAAGGTAAAAAATAATTGAATACAGTTATGCAACATACTTTATCTAAGAGTATTAGAATTATTTAAGTATCAAAAGAAAAAATATATATATTTTTCCAGTTTCTCCATGTCAATGGATCTGATTCGTATCGCAAATGTCAGTAGGATGGATTAAGAAGTAAGCTGGATCGATTCTTGATCTTTCTAATGATAAGGGATAATGCCACTCGATAAAGCTGAAAATCGCAATGGCATTCGGGCGAATCAAAATTTTTAAGTTAATATTCTTTTTAATGAACTGACTTTCATACTTTTCTAGAACGTTTTCGGTAGCTTATTCACAGTACAAGAATATCGCTTCGGGAGAATTTGCATTCATGTCATTATTACATTATCCACACGCGTATGACTTTATAGTATAAAGACAGCTTATTTATGTTTTAGATATAAAATAAAACAGAAACAAAATAGCCTAAAGTGTGATGTGCTCATCCAATAAACAGATCCGAACGTCTCTTTTAGCGATAAAGTAAAATTAAAATTGCATTATTCATATTGTTTATAATCCTATTGACGATTTCCGTGTCATTTCCGACGAAAGACAATAATCCGTTATCTTTCCATTATTATCATTATCATTATTCAAGTGTCAACGATATGTTTAAGAATACAATAACTGGATAAATTCACCGTTAGTCACAGTCGATTAGTTCTATTTAAGAGAAACTACGCGATACCTGATTGGTTTTCTTTTAAAATACGTAATTTGAAAATAACCAATTAAAGAAAAAAACCGTTAATATTGAATTTTAAAAAAATCTAACGACTTTTAACTATTTATGCAGTTATTATTATTGTTTTATAAAATATCAGCAAATTTAAAATTATTAGATGAACTTAATTGTCATTGAATACAGTAACGGAGAAATTCATCGCTAATCAATCAGAGAAACTGCACGATATATGATTGGCTTTCTTTTAAAATACGTAATTTGAAAATAACCAATTAAACAAAAAACCGTTAATATTGAATTTAAAAAAAAAAACTAACGACTTTTAACGATTTATGCAGTTATTATGATTTTTTAATTTGCTGATATTTTATAAAATAATAATAATAACTGTATAAATCGTTAAAAGTCGTTATATTTTTTAAAATTTAATATTAACGGTTCTTCGTTTAATTGGTTATTTTCAAATTACGTAGTTTAAAAGAAAGCCAATCAGTATCGTGCAGTTCCTCTTAAATAGAAGTAATCGACTCGATTAACAATGAATTTGTCCATTATTTTCTTCAATGATAAAAGTTCATCTAATAATTTTTAATTTGCTGATATTTTAAAAATACGTATTTTGAAAATAACCAATTAAACGAAGAACCGTTAATATTGAATTTAAAAAAAATCTAACGACTTTTAACGATTTATGCAGTTATTATTATTTTATAAAATATCAGCAAATTTAAAATTATTAGATGAACTTAGTTGTCATTGAATACAATAACGAACAAATTCATCGTTAAACAATCAATTAGTTTTATCAAAGAAACTGCACGATATATGATTGGTTTTCTTTTAAAATACGTAATTTGAAAATAACCAATTAAACAAAGAACCGTTAATATTGAATTTAAAAAAAATGTAACGACTTTAATGTATGTTTAGACTATTATTATTATTTTGTAAAATATCAGCAAATAAAAAATTAAGAAGCGAACAGATATGCGAGTACAAAAGGAATTGATTGTATCGCCAACAAGTAGCCACCTACGTTGTGTGACGTCATGTGGATTAAGTGTGGAAGTATAAATACCGTACTGATAGAGAATTTCGATGTATCGAGCGGCAAGATTTGTTGGTGATACAAGTAAGTTCTTTTTCTCCTCTCGGAAATTTTTTTATAGACTATTTTACAAGCGGGTATATCGTTTCCATCAAACAATAGCTATAACGCGAATATATTTTATTGCAAAATTTGAAACGATTTTATCGGTAAAATCCGAAATGCATTAAAATTTTTATAAACTGTATCACATATGCAAACATTTTTTATTAATATTTTATCCATGTGAATGCTTTCATCCGTTTAAAGAATGTTTTAAAAAATCGATATGATGCGATTGCCGAAATCACATACAACACTTTTGCATTAGGGAACATTATTATATTTTAAAAATTTATAACTTTGCCAAAATATAAATTCGAAAACCATAATAAAGCTTGTATAAAATATTTACATTTTTTATTATAGCGGGTATAATCATTAAAAAAAAAATTCATTCGAAAATTTTGATGCCGAAAAATTTTCATAAAAATTAAATGTATAAAAAATAAATTTTATAAATAATTATGTTGTAGATATCCGTTATACACATGGTAGTTGTTATTCCTGCGATAATACTTTCCTAATTTCCATTTTAATAGATTTCGCTCCTTTTGATACTTCAACAATTGGTGCTCTAGGCAATAGAAACCTTACTAGATTTACTATTGTTGGATCGAGTATTGTTTCCTCCTCATTGTTTAAATATGATATTTTCCAATTTATACTGTGTTTTGATAAATTATGTTGGTCAAACACAATAGATTAAAATATTGATTGAGCTGTGTGAACGTTTTGTTGCGTGACATTACTCTTCTGTCATCTATATAACTCGGGCATATATATGTACAGTGTAACTGTTACGAAGAGATGAATTAAAAAATTACAATTTATAAGTTATACTACTAATATATATCCTAAGCCATACTGTTGCTGCGTTAGAAATATCGATAATAATCTATGCAATAAGTACAATTCTAAGGAACCAAGTACAATTCTAAGAAACCAAGTACAATACTAAGAAATCAGGATATTTATTACTTCAGATGAGGCTACTTGGTTGTCTTTATCGCTTTACCTTCTTAAATCGTCAGACAAGTAGTCGCATCTAAACTGAAACAAACATCCTCATAAGTTAGTACTCGGTTGGATGCTTTTAGTTGAATATGATTTATCTTTTAGATCAAGGGTGGCCAACAAGTCGATCGCGAAGCCAATTTTGGTCGATTGCTCGAGATGTATTAACTTAGAAACCGATTAGACTACAGAGCACTAATTTAGGACCCTAGTTAGGGCGACAGTAAGGGCGTTCTGTTTACACTGCATTAAATAGGGACACATCTCCCACTCCCCACTTAAACTACGCCTATGACAATAAGTCGCTCGCGACACATTTTTAACATAAAAAGTAAATCTTATGTATACAAAAGTTGGCTACCCCTGTTTTAGATGAAAGAAAGGTTTTAACAATTGTTAAATATAATATATTGTTAGAATTTTTAGTTTTAATCCGATTAGATCGAAATTTTTAGGAAATATTAAATAGCCTAATAAGCATTTATATACTAAATTTGCTCGAAGTAGGTCGAACAATGCGATCTGCAGAAGAGTTCACGGTGAAAGGATTTCTTACTGCCTTCATTTTGTTTCTATTGGGCTGAATTTTTCAAAGTTTTAAATAAGTATCAGTGGAATTTTTAAGAATACAATAACGAACAAATTCACAATTAGTAACAGTCGATTTAGCTTTATTAGAGAAACTGCACGATACGCGATTGGCTTTCTTTTAAAATACGTAATTTGGAAATAACCAATTAAATAAAGAACCGTTAATATTGAATTTAAAAAATATAACGACTTTTAACGATTTATATAGTTATTATTATTATTATTTTATATATGTTTAAAATAATAATTATAACTATATAAATCGTTAAAAGGCGTTATATTTTTTAAATTCAATATTAACGGTTCTTTATTTAATTGGTTATTTTCAAATTACGTATTTTAAAAGAAAGCAAATCGTGTATCGTGCAGTTTCTCTAATAGAACTAAATCGACTGTTACTAACGGTGAATATATATATATATATATACAAGCGTTTCTAGAAAAGAAAATCACTTCTTTTTATTTAATTTTAGTCGAATTTAGACCAAAATTTTTAGACAACTTTAACTGAAGTTAAAACATATCTACATTCCAAATATGGCGAAAAGCGGCTGATCTGTAGAAGAAACTATGGAAAAGAGATGCCGTTTTCTTATTTATTCTGATACCATTGCGCTGAAATTTCCAGAGATATCAAATAATTGAATAAATGTGTATATCCCATTTTTCATCGATATCGATAGAACGATAGTTCGAACAGGTGCATCGTTTTTCTTCTCTTCCTCTACAGAGAAAGAGAAGGAAGACCACCTTCTTCGCCGATTTTTTACTGCTCTAATTCTTTTATTAATTGGATTTGACGCTTGAAATTTGGCAGTTAGTATCCTATTGAATACCTTTGTCGAATATAATTATCAAATTAATAATTGATTAATTTATTACGAACGTTATAACCGAATTAATTCCTTTTAATGAGAGATAGCGACTACTGTAAAATCACTGCTACGCCATTTAATATATTTATAACACAGCTTCATTTTTCTTATAGTAAAAATAGAACAGCGGCACGTTTCTTGTATCGATTAATTGCATGCAAATAAAATTAAACGTAATGCAAAACTCACAAAAATTGAATTTTTAATTAAGAAATAAATGGAAAATAAGAAAAAAACGAAAAACAAACAATTACTAAAAATATCGAGAGAAACAAAGAAAAATAAATTTGAAGGAATTAAATAACAAGAATTACTTGGATTAATTAATAACATTCCTTGTTAATTTTTCACGACAGCAAGGATTGATTTTTTGCGTGTTTAACGTTTTCGCGATAAACATATAAAAAGACTAATCTTTATTAATAGTTTTAATAATGGATATACGTAAAAATATATAACATTTATCGGCTTTAATGATGATAAACGCTTATTTTCATCATTAAAGCCAATTTCTTCAATTATAATGGCATATAACAATTCCATAAGAATAGGCATAAAGCTTATATCCATTTAAGATCTTAAAGAAAGTATAGTTATTCAGGCTAATTTGCATTTTTAACCTGTTTTCCGAAGGAAAGTGGCGCTTATAAGATTACTATGTTGCCTATTGTGTGTTTGCGGTGTTGTTGCATCTGTGTATGTAGTGTATGTGTGTGTTTGTGTTGTGTGTGTGTTTGTGTTGTGCGTGTGTTTGTGTTGTGTGTGTGTGTGTGTGTGTTTCAGTAGCATGCTGTGACATTTGCCGATAGGGAAGCTGTGTTTCCAAAAAAATTATAAACAAATACTAAAAATGATAAAAATAAACAGTTTATTTATTTTACTCGAAGCAAATGAGACGACTCGTATCTCGAAAAACTCGTAAGTTGAGACACTCGTAAGTCGAGGTACCACTGTATATTTATTATTTATATTTTAGAAAATACAAGGGGAGCGGCGCTTCCACAGCTTCCATGGACTGCATGCCACTGGTGTGTTTGTGTGTATGTCCATTAATAACGTTTGAACAAATGATCGGATTTTCACGAAACTGGATAACAGTACCTTAGGGCCGCATCATTTAATCCACTATATCAACGGTTCTCAACCTGTGGCAGTGTTTAATCTTAACTTCCTATTTGTATACGAGGCATATTTTTGTTTGATGGTATTGAAATTTTTGAATTTTGTGTTTGGACGGTACGCATTTATAAAAACTTCGAGAATCACTGCTCTAACTTCAATATTTTAAAAATAGCTGTCGTTTAAACTTCTGAGATTCTCTCTTAACATATTGTGAACTGTTACATTGATTTTTTATGAAATTTATCAGGATCTTCTCGTTATTAAATATAATCTCGAGGACATATTAATTAATACACAAAGTAAAAACATTTAACAATCGTGGACTTCAAACTCTAAAAGGTTTTCCCTTAATAATGTTTAAACTATTTCATGGAAATTTTAAAAATTTGGCCAAGTGATCCAAGATATTAATGGAAAATTTAAATTGAGTTTAATTACCCTGTATAGTCATTCGTTCAAAAATGGATCGTTCAGTTTTTCGAGGTTTCACTACAGTAATTATTAAAGTGGTAGATTGCATAGATTGCAAAGCCCGGAAGAAATAGTATCAATCGATAGAGGGTTGAGGTATGCATAATATCCCTAATGAACTAGGGATCAAAGGTCAAAGGTTAACGAGATATAGAGGCTGAAAATTTAACAGTATATACGGTTTGATACTGTGCTTAAGGGGCCGTCCTGGATCTGGCAAATCCTGAATTTTCGTGGTGCTAGTCCTGGCCCGGCGATCCCCGTCCTTCATCATCCGGCCCCCCTCCACGGGTATGAGTGCAGCCCGTGGTTGGAACTGGCTCCGACCCTTAGTGATCTCCGTGATTGCAAAGGGGCGTAAAATATGCAAAAAAAAGATACTGTGCTTCGCTTCGCTATACTGTGGAGCGCGACGCGTCCCGTTCTCGTGCTACCTCGACCGTCTATATCTCGTTAACCTTTGATCTTTGACCCCTAGTTCATTCAGGATATTTCGCGTGTCTCTATCCCCCCTATCGATCGATGCCATTTTTTCCTCCCGGTTTAACAATCTATGCAATCTTAACATTAAAGTATTTCGTAGATTTTTATGGCATTCATCATATGGATTACGCTTTTGAAGATGATTTTAATGATGTATATTTTAATTCCTCATCTTTAATCATTTCAAAATAAATAACATATTCGAAAATTAGGAGATTATCAGAAGAGCTTGTTGATAATTATAAACTGCCTTGATGATATGAAACAAATAGAATAACAAGCAGATTAAAAAGAACTAATCGCTTCTCTCCGAACTTGTCATTTATTTCGGAATGATTAAAGTTAATGGATTAAAATATATTTAATCAAAATCATCTTTAATCACTTAAATTCAATTATGTAAATAATAACCCTTAATTATATTCCGTTCTAAAAGTAATGCTTGTAAGTATTAGCACTAGGGGCGCCCTGATGTACACCCTTGAGTGTAAATAAATAATAAGT
>WUQG02440153.1:0-13646 GCA_011317285.2 Androctonus mauritanicus
AGTAACCATAGTAACAATAAATCACCTAATAAACAGTAACTATCAATTAACTAAGAATTTTATACAAATTTTTATCCAAAAACTGAAGAAGATTTTCTCATATTTTTACTGATGATTAAGTAAAATATGAGAAAATCCTACTATAAATACTATCGGGTAATTTAAAGATTCATGGCATTTTTATTCTTTTATGACAGCAAGCCATTTGGCAGGAAATTGCAGCCAAGCCTACTTTACTTTACTGCATATGGTATTGGTGGAATATGTCAACAAAGTATCTGCAAGCCAATTAGAGCAAAGTAGACATTATAATAGTTGTTTATGTATGAGAGTAATTTTCTTATATTTTGGGTTTTTAGAATTTAAATTTGAAAATTTATAAAAAAATTAAAAATTATTGAAGTGAAGGAAAAATATACCAATAAATATATTTTAATAAAAAAAGACAATATTTTAACAAATTTATGTTACTTTTTGACTAAATATAAAACTTGATTAATGAAAATCTGCATAACACTTCATTTTTTGTTGATATTTTTTAAAATATAATCTGTTTTTCTTCATTCATAGCTTTTTTTATTTGTAAGCTTGCCACTATCAAAAAATAATAATTTCATTTGATGGCTAAGATTTCATACAAAAAATAGTTTTCTTAGAACTCACATAATGAATGAAAAGTTATGAAAGAAATAAAATTTGAAAAAGCTTTTATATCATTAGAATCAGCATAAAAATCATAATAAATTATTTACTAATTTATTAAAAATTCCAAAAAATTTTAATGAAAATTAAGTGAGATTTCACAATATTAATTTTTGTATATCAATTAGGTTTATTTTGAAATATATTGTGCACATCAATGGATTAAAATATGATATTAGAAACAATAAAACTGATCAAAACAAGTTAACAAAACTAAGAAAATAAGAAAAAAGCAAATGTAAAGGTGCTATAAAACGTAAAATAAAATAATTGATAACAAGATAAAATCAAAAATAAAATACACTGCCAAAATAGACATCAATACATACATATATGAAAAGATGTAAAAGGCCATACATAAAATAAACATTAATAATACTGTCTGTACAAGTACTATCATAGTAGTACTACTATGACAGTACACTTGTTATAGTAATACTGTTTGTACAATTATAGTACAGTCATAAAATAAACATTAATTACAATATAAAATAGACAGATAAAAAATTTTGATGTCAGATCGAAAATTTATATTGAAATAATAAAAAAACATCTCAATAAATATAAATTATCAATAAAAGTGACAATATTTTAATAAATTTATGTTACTTTTGAACTAATTATACAACATAACTTCATTTTTTATGGATTTTGTTTTTGGAAATATGAACTGGTTTTTTCATTCATAGCTTATTTTATCCAGTGGACTTACTGTTTTCAAAAACTGTCAATAATTTTATTGGATGGCTAAGATTTCACATAAAAAAATCATGTTTTCATTGACGTCACGTGGAACAAAAGTTGTAAAAGAAATAAACTCCAAAACATGTTCACACTGTTAGAATCAGAATGAAAAATGTAATAAACTGTAGAAATTTCATAATTTTCCATAAAAATTAAATGAGATATCATAATTTAAATTTTTCATATAAATTATGCTTAATTACCATTAATTGCCTATCAGCAGCCATGGGCAGAAATTGAATAATGCAAACCTCAAGGAGTTAGAGACTAGCAGTGTTGATGATCTTAAAAGAACTGATAGGCATAATATGAGTGACAAAACTGTTGACATTGTGGTGATACTTTTTCAATGCTGTTCTCAGAAAACTAATGCTTTAACGATGGTGAATGATGAGATGTTAGAGAAAACATGAAGAGAAACTGAATATCAACTAAACATTCTCTGAGTAACAAATGAAGTGCATATTGAAGTACTATAATGTAGAAAAAAATCTGAGGAAATATTATTTATAGTTTGATAAAAAATACTTTTTGAGTTGAGATAAAATGTACAAAAACCCTATGTATGTACTTAGCATAGCTTTTGTGTAATAAATGTTTCAAATCAGGGAAACATTTATTACACAAAACTGTATATATTCACTGGTTTGTCTGTATTTTAATTTTTTAATTACTTACCAATTCAGTAGTAATTAATTTTTCTAAACCTTGATAATCTGGTTCTCCATCCATAGTTACTAAATGTTCCTTTAAAATAAAAATATATAGATTAAAAAATATATAAGATCATCTATAATAATCAATTTTTCATTATATCAATTTAAATTTTTTAATTTATACTATAAATGTTAAAAATTTTTTAATTTATACTATAAATGTTAAAAATTTTTTAATTTATACTATAAATGTTAACATATAAATACTTTAAATGTTTTCCATATTCTAGAATAAAATTCATTAAATTTATTTATTCTAGAATATGGAAAGACTTTGAGAGAACTGTGCGATCTGACCAAAAACAGATCTGAATGGCGAGCATTTGTCCATACAGTCACCAGAAGTCGGACTCGACTTGATGGCACCTAACAACAATAATGGAAAACATAAGGGGTTAAATAATTTATATTAGTATTACGGTAAGGCTAAATAAATTATCACATAGCCCCATGTATAAGCTAATCCCAACTTCAAAATTTGAAAATTGATAAAATTTGAAACCTGTGTATAAGCCAGCCTCCCAACTTCAAATGTTAGAATAATATGAAATTCATTGAAATAAATTGATAATTTCTTTTATAACTTTAAAAATTTTCTAAATCCTGTTCAATATTGGAATAAATAAATAGCCACAAAGACAAAATGCTAGACTTATAGCACTGAAATATCATGATGTAATGCAATGTGAAGAAAAAGTGGAGAGCAGGACAACAACCATGTTGCATTCCATTGCAACCAATCACATTTCTCTATAATACAATTTTATTTAAATGTTTGTTCAGCAGAAAATATAAAAGAAATATTAAAATTTTTTCATCATTCCTAAATCTTAATATAAATATTTAACAAAGTTTATATGATAAAAAAAATCAGAATCAAAATATGCAACAGAAATTTTCTGCAACTTATGGAAGTGGGAAGGCAATCAGCGCACACAATATTGGAAATGCAAATCCAATATCTTAAATCAGGTATAAAAATAAACATTCTGTATTTTTTAAATGATCAGAATTACTTGAAAATACATAAACTGCCAATCAGAAATATCAGAGACTGATATTTTTATTTAATATTAGCTGATGATACACGCATTAGCAGCAATCAAGTTTATTAGTTAAAAAAGATCAATCTACACATTCCCAATCTCATATATGAAGCACTTGGTAAATTAATATTTTTGAATTCATTTGAATATGAATATTTATATATATCTAAATATTTTTAATAATCTGAGAAGAAATAGACATTTTTAGAAATAAATATGGCACATCCAGCCACTATCAAAGGACACACTATTAGCACAAGAAAACACAACAGGATTGCTTCGTATATTTTCAATAATATTTATGCAGTATCCAACATTTAAATATTTACAAAAATATTAATTTATGTATGTAAAGATATACATATCAACATTTTTTTTAACAAAAAAAATCAAAAGAATCAGTATGATGACAATCTTTGTTAGGAATAAATACAATAGAGCACATGGCTAGCATGAAGAGACAACTGGAACATGGCATTACTGAATTGGCAAATCTGATTGCACCAAAAACTTTCAGATTTTTGATTGACCCATGTATAAGCAGATTCCCCTTTAAAAATTTTTTATAAAGTCCTCAGCTTATATATGAGTATATATAGCATATAAAATTTGCAAAAATATAATGAATTTGTTCAGAATCAAAAGTTACACATTATGTATGCAAAATCATATAACTTTGGATTCTAAGTATGACATTCTCAAATAATATAATTATTAAGAGAGAACTTTCACAAAATTTTCTGAAGCTTCATTTTATTTATGCTATTATTTCTCATAAGACACACATCTAATTTTAATCAATTTAAAAATTTTAATAACTATTATAGAAAGTATTACACATAGTAGTGAAAAGAATATTATAGAAAGTATAAATTAAAATATTTCTTGCAGTCATTATCAGAAAAAAGTATTTTATCTAAGATTTTGTAAACTATACTCTAGACTTATGATCACTAGTGATTGTGCTTGAGATTCCTGTCCCAAGAAATCTTGAGATTAGCAAGAAAATTTCATTCCAAATTCTCAAGAAGAATTCTCATAAAACTCAGGAATTAAAAAAGAGCAAATTTATGCCCTAAAAATTTCATAGTGATACATTAATTATTTTGGCTCTTTTTTGGCCCTGCAACTTCAAGCCAATAAACTAAGCAGATAAGAAGTCATGTGATTTATCTGGATCAATTCTACTAAGTTTATATTTTAAAAAGAAAATTATCTGAAACTAATTACAAAATAATACTTAAAACAGACATATAAATCTAAAACAACATACAGATTAATAAATTGTACAAAAATTATTCATTTTATTGCACTTTTAAAGATTTCTATTATTGTAGATCTGCCATGTTATGACATAGACAGATTTACAATGACATTTACATAAACAAAGCCAAAACAAATATCTGGTTTTTACCTCATTCAGCATTTTGCCAGATTAACAATGATGTCTATGGTAAATAGGGGATATAGTATAGTGTAATCATGGATTTATTAGTGTGATCTGTTATAATGTATCAGAGGATATGAGTGAATACCTAGCTCTCAATTATTCTCCAAAACTCTCATCTTCCCCTAATGGCCAGTGACTATAGAGCTGTCTTAGAAAATTATGTAACCAAAATAGGTGGGTCCTAAATTTTCTCTCTAAGAGGTGTATCTGTTAGTCTAGGTTCATCCATAATCAAATATAGTGATGTGTAAAAAATAACCAATCATACTGACCAGTAAACATTTCCTGTGCAATGCTTAAAATTTTTGGAAAAATGATTCGGAGATACATCAAATTTAATGTTAAAAATGCAATCAATTCCTCACAGCATTATACTTCAAAATATTATTCCGTATCATCTAATCTTATTGAATTTACTTCTCTTATTTATATTAATTTTGAACACATTAGATATTTATACTGCTTTTTTAGATTGCAATCCCAAGGAAAATCCAAGTAATTTAAATGTATGTTATCTATCACTTCAATAGTAATAGAGATCTTTTTCAATTGAATAATTTGGCAATCAAAGGATTAAATTAAATTAGTAAAATAATTTTTTTAAAGAATCTTACTCTTAATTTGAAGATTGTTTCATGATGTGAAAAGAGTTGTTCAGCTCTATCTGCCCAATACTGAAATATGAGTAAAATAAAAAATTTAATAGGATTTACATTATAAATAATAAAGAATTTTCAAATATAAGTGTTCCTTCAGTTATGAACATCTGAGTAATAGGCTTTTGTATATAGACATGTCATTTTATTTTCAAATTTTTAAAAATTTCAAAAACTGTATAACAATTTATAAATATTACAATATATTTTTTGATAGATTATAAAATAATCTATCAAAAAAATATATTATAAAATTACATAATTATTTAAAGCATGACTACATTATTTCATGATGGAACTTCCATTGAAAATCATATTATAATCTGACATTTATATTCATATCTCTAAAGTAAGAAAATTCTAATTGTACAATTTAAATTAATTATATAATTTAATATATACCATTTTCAGTATCACTACATTCAGCATAATTTCAAGTTACAAACAAAACTTACAAATTATGTTCATAACTCAATAACACTTGAACAAACTACCTTTGAATTATATAACTAAATGTTAAAAACTAAATAAATCTAATCCTATGAAATAAATCATTTGCCAAAATCACACAATATCAATAATTTAAATGCTTTAACAGTTTTAGCACATATGCAAAAACTTCAAGAATTAAATAATAATAATATTATTATTATTTATTATTATTATTATTATTATAATGGGTTGCATCAATGTGAGCACGGAATAACTCCAGAGCAAACTGCTATGTCGGAAAAGAATCAAGAGTATTATTATTATTAAAACACTTTGATGATTCAGAATCTGTAAAGCAAATTCCATGGCAACACATTAAAAATTCACAATTTTATTGGACATCTTAATATTTTTTATAAATTTTTGATATTTTTAAAAACAGCTGCATAAAATTTTCAGGTTATGCTCCTCATATCATGTTATTTCCAATTATATAAAAAAATTTCATATTTTGGCTAATTTTTGTCCTGTATATGAATTTAATTCTGTATATTTAATTTTTTTTTCTATAAAAACATTATTCTTAATTAAAATGAAATAATTTTTATGTATTTTATTAAATATCACCTCTGTTATGATTTATTTGTCCTTAATTTCTTATGTTCTTAAAAAATTTGTTTTTCTTCTAATTTTTATCATTTTCTGCAGAATTGTAAAATCAACCATATTTCTCATCCAATCATTTGATTTTATTATATCTTTACTCTGTATAGTGTTTGAGTAGATTTAGACAAATGCAATGATTGAGAGGGTTTATTAATGTTCAGATTAACTTTTTATATTTTAATTTGAGAGGGACTTCTTCAATGTAGAAAAATCATAAACATAGTTTTATGTAGTGGTATCAAATATTTTCTAGATTCTATAAAATATGTTAGGCTTATATTATTTACAACTCGCTTCTATCCTGTTTGAAATAGTCTCCTTATGACTTTATACAGCAATTTCAGTACTTTTGTCATGCTTCAAATATATCATGGAAATCTTTTTACTATAGTGTGTTAAGCACTTCCTGCAATTCAGTCTTAATCTCCTAAACTGTTTTGTTTAATTTAGTTTTAATTTCATTTCTGGAAATAAAAAGAAGTTCAAAGAGCTAAATCTGGCAATTACAGATGATGTGATAACTGGCATGTTGTTGGTTGCCAAAATTATTCTGTTTTTAAAGCAGTGCAAGCAAAAAACATTGTTATGGCGAAGCAACCAGTTGTACTTATGCTACAGTTCCAGTCTTTTATATTAACATCCTCTCTCATCCACTTCAAAATGTTATAATAAAAGTTTGAATTGACTGTAATTATATGGGACGAATTCCCAGTATACAACCTTCTTGATGTCAAAAATAATCATTAACATGCTTTTTGTTGCACTTTTCACGTGTTCTTTGGTCTTGGTAATTGTGGACTCTTCTACTGCAAAGACTGCTGCTTTTTCTTCAGATTGTTCCATTAACTCAATTTTTGTCACCTATGATGATCCTCAAGATGAAAGTTGAGTCATCATTTCCTTGATCATGAAGCTCATGGCAGAAACCAAGATGCACTGTTTCTGCTCAGATGACAGGTATTTGGGAATAAATTTGGCAGTGATGTAATGCATTTTCAAACTGTTAGTGAGGATAAACAGACTCCATAGAATTCCTGGCAGATTCCATAGGAAATTTCAGTGATATTGCAAATGTTGTGGATGGCATGGCAACAGTCCTCACAAATGGTTTGTGCAAATTTGTCAACATTTTTGGGAGTTGTGCTAGTGTATGGCCTTCCTCTGTATTTGTCGTCTTTGACCAATGTTCAGCCCTTTATAGTGTGTACAGGGTTGTGCAGGTAAATCCGGAAAAATTGTGATGTAATTAAAAACAACAAAATTGCAAGAAAAAATAAAAATTTATTATAAAGAAAACTAGATAAAAACATATTTGCATTATTTACAATTGCAGTTACTCTATGTAGCCGCCATTTGCTGCTACAACCTTTTCCAGGCGGGTCCAGAAACTGACATGCACGCATCACCTCATCTCGGTCTAATGAGGTCATGACTTCGACGATGGAAGCTTTCAGGGAGTCTTTGCTGTTGCGGTGGGTTTCGTTGACCTTTGATTCGACAACACCCCACACATATCCTTAAAATCGCACGCGTGATAACATCGTGATAGCGTCTGCAACAAAATAACAATGATAATCGCATGTTTCTTCTCGCAAATCGCTGGCTATATGAAACTGCTTTCAATGTTTGACCCAGTCAGGGATGACTTCCTCTGTCTCAGACATCCTGAACCTCTTCGCTAGGTCATAAACCTGCATCTTCTTATAACTGAATCACTCGATTATTTCCCGCGGCAAGCTTCCGGCACGAAGAGACTCGAGTATAGCCACTCTCCGATCGTGCTCTGCACGTGCTGATGACGCAGCGGCCATTTTGTGAATGCCTAGTCTCTATCAAAGTCACTACTGTGTCACCTGCAAGTATAGCCAAATTATCGCCCAACCGAAAATAGCGCAAATTCCTGCATTAATTATTTCCGGATTTACCTGCATGACCCTGTACATGCCACTGGAAATACTGTGAATATCCTAGAGCAGAGGTCAAACTTTTTTGCACAGTGGGCTAGATAACTGACAAAATGATAAGTGCAGGCCACATAATCATTATGTACAATACTTGCAAGCCAGAACGAAAGCTCTGAAAAAAGATGAAAAACCAAGTTCAGCATTCTGTATTAATCATGGGTAAGTGGCACGCAATACACAAACTATCCTTACCTTAAGTAGTAGCATTGATCAAAGCAGCCATCATTAAAAAATTAATATTGACAGATTTTAAAGGTAGAGGGTGCTCTAATTTTAAGAAAATGAATTAAAAACTGCACACATTCGTAACCAAATCAGAAACTCGAAATTTCAAACACATTATAGGAAAATTCATTCAAAGTATATGTATACAAACTAGTGACTGAAGAGGTTAAAATCCTGGGATGGTGCAAAACAAATATTACAATAAACAAGAAAATCCAGATACAATAATTTAAAATTTAAAATAATAAATTTAAAGTACATAGCAGCAGCAGGAGGTCTATGCATGTGTGAAAATCTCCTAGTATTCTAAACTTAATATTTAAATTAAAATTGTATCACAACATCTCATGTTCCATACATTTTATCAAGCAAATTCAAGTACCGTCAGCAGGCCTGATAAACTGGCCTCTCAGGACGTAGTTTGGTGACCCATCCTAGAGCATCATAATCAAAAGCCTGTCAAAGCATTTTAAGAATCTTGGTGATATTTTCTAGTATTACACTTAACTTGATGTATATCTTTTGTCTGTGATTGTCAATTGTTGTGTGATCTCTGAACAACATGAATACTTGATCACAAAAACACACATAGCATAGATCACATTACAGTCAGATTGACACCACTTGGCACAATGATTAACAAAGGATACAAACAATACTTTTTAATGGTGGACTGACATATCTCTCAAGATCACAGAGCAATTGGTACCATTCAGAAAATTTCCAATACTACCTCATAATTTACAAAAAAATAATATGACATACTTACTTTAGCTGTTTCATGATCTACTGGAAGACTTGAATAAAGTTCACATACTGAAAAAGATAATTACATTTCAAATATTTAGGAAAATAGTAAAAAATTATAATTAATTATTAATAAATAGAACCATTTTATTATAAATTGATTTAATTATTAATTTCAATTTATTCTAAATTATTACTACTAAAATTGATTATTTAAAAAAGTTCTCTCTCATAGATATTTTTGTTTTATTTGAAAAGTTATATTTTTTTTAATAAAATAATGTATCATTTTTTCAAATTATCTAAATTCTGTAGCAATGAAATTTCTCCATACAGAGACAGTTAAATAGTTTTGAAAATCATATATACATCATAAGAACATACTTTTTTTTATAATAAACATGAAATAAATAGAGTATAAAAGATAATGACAGTGGAAAATTTGTTAATAATGAATATATTTTAATGCCTATTGTAAAAATATATAAATAAAACAGAATTAAACAAAAATAATTCAAAAGATTATGATAGTTTCTGATAAAAATTATTTCATTATCTTAAATGATCAAAAGATATCTTCACAATAAAACTTTTGCACTCTTTCATCAATTACCGAACTGATTAGGCCTAATTTCTCTTCCATTCCTATGTCAGTAATAACATAACAAAAGTTCAGGAATTTCTAATTTCATTATTTATACTTATATCATAAAAAAATTCTTATTTACTTTTATACATATACACTCTACAAAAAAAAAAATTTTGGGTGTCCCCCTCATCAGCATTATGAATTAAAAGTCATATATGCTCATATAAAAAAAATATCTGAAAGATTTTTCAAGTCTTTTTACCATAACCTGAAGCATGTTTATTTTTCATGATTTAAACTGAGGAACATTGTAGTTTATCATTTCAGATCATAGGTCTACTTTCATACATTTTATTAACATTTTCAGATCATATTTATCAGTTATTCAATAGATGATAAGTGTAAAGCATTTATAATTTGCTGTTGACTATTTGAAAGATATATACTATTTTTTTTTTATTGCACAATACCATACTTTACTTAATGAATTTAAACTTGATACAAATCCAATAGAATATAGTTGTATGCCATACACCACAGAAAATACAAATGCCACCTGAAACCAAATTTGAACTATATGTTTATCCTTTACTTTTGAAAAATATCTTAATGTAAATGCAAATTTTCTAATTATTTATTATAAATTTAATATGAAACTTGTAGGAAATATGATTATCCAGAATTAAACCTAGATCTTTATGAGATTTTACCAGGCATTTATTATGTGTGTGAATAAACCAGGCATTTATTGTGTGTGTTATACCTGATACTTTTATTATGTAAGGCAAATCTCATATATTTTGATTTAGCTTCGTTAATCATCATATTATTTGCAATAAACCAATCTTTAATTTTTTCCAAATCATCAAAAAGAGCTTATTTACATTCAGTATTTTAAAATCATTCATATTGGCAATAACTGTTGATTTTATATTTAACTTAAAAACTGGATTCATATCATATACAAAGAGAAAGGTGCTTATAGTTGAGCCTTGCGCAATGTTCAAGATTGGAGCAAAAATCAGACAAATAAATATCTTTCTGTATAATCCTGTATTTTCAATTCTGTAAGTATGATCCAATATATAAATATATATTCAATATATCTGTAATTGTCTATATGAAATAACAATTTGAATTGAGTCAAATGCATCAGTTATATCAAGAAACAGAACATGAATATGATGATGATTTTCCTAGTTATTATAAATCATTTCAGTAAACTGTATCAGATTTGATATTGTAAATTTTTTTTAGTGCATAATGCTGAAATTTAGAAATTTGGTTCTTTGCCTAAAAATATATATATTTTAATATTATCTTTTCAAATATTCTTTGTAAGCAGTTCTAGCTACATAAATAATCTATAAGAGTCTGCCAGATTCTTATAATTTTTTAGAATTGGAATTATTTTTTACATATTTCTATTTCTCAGGCAGATGTCAAACAGAATTCAAGGATAATTTTAAAGATGAATGCAAAATGTACTGCAACAGATGGAATGATTTTTTGATAAAAGCACACTGGAACTTTATCTGTTTCTGAAGAGAATTTTTTCTTAGAGTGCAAAAGCTGACAAGACTTTTTTCTTAAAGTTTATTTTTACTTCAACAGGTTTAGTTATGTCAAAATTGGTTGTATCTTTGTATAAATTTCAGATAAAACTTTTCATATATTTTCTTTATATCAGCTTTGGAAATTTTTTTTGTTTATATGTTTTCTATGATAAGGTAAATTGTTAATAACTTTCCAAAGCTTTTTCAGATTATTTCTATGTTGATACATATTTTTCCTTATATAATTAATCTTATCGTTTTTATAGCTGTCAAATAATTTTTGCTTTAGCTCCAAATATTCATATCTATCAGTATAATGCCTAACATTTTCTATCTTTTGTGTAACTTGTTTAATTTTTTTTGAATTTTTTTGCTATCAGCTGATATCCAACATGGATGTTTCTCAACAATTTTACCGGTAGGAATATACCAATCAATAATATTGTCAATATGATTATAAATTTGTTATATAAATCTATCTATATCTAATTTATAAATTTCATGCCATGGAAATTTGCAAAATTCTTTCAACAATAATTTGCCAATTGCAGTGTTTCCAAAGTTTTACATTACAAGAGGGATATATTCTTAGAAATCTTGAAAATACTATTTGATAAGAAAACTGGTAAATGATCAGATGAGAAACCTATTGATTCATTAACAAAATCATCATAAATATTCATAAATATTAGATTCAAGAAATTTTTCTCTCTAGAAGGAAAACTTATAATCTGATTTAAATTACAATAAATAACTCTGATAAATAATTTATGACATTGAAATAAGAAGGAATATACAGAGTATCATTGTTCCACTCAATATTAGCAAAGTTGAAGTCTCCACATAATAATATATTATTGTTTTTATTCTTTTGTAATATTCTTATTAGCTGTTGTATCATTAATAATTTCTGTTGCATTGTATCCAAAGGAGAGAGATAGATGCAAGCAATTAATAATTTAATACTTTGAAATTGCACAATTACAATATCATTCTTGGTTTAGAAGAATAAATGCATGAAGAAGACAGCTTTTCTAAGTCACAGAAGTCCCACTGCCTCTTTTATCAATATGGTGATATTCTACAAATTTATATGCAAAAACATATAAATTGTAATATCATCATTGATATTAAAACATAAAGTTTCAGTTAAGCAGACTAAATCATATCCAAATGACAGTATGGTTTCAAGCTGATCAATCTTATTTCAAATAAAACATGCATTTTGATAGAAAAGCATAAAGTGCTTTAGATAAAATTCAGAACTCATTAATTGCTAAGAACTAGAAATTAGAATCATTTGTGATAATGACAAAATAGATTTAATGGTTTTTCACTATTCATATTATTGGTTTTTAACTCAACATAAGCATCACTTTATTCTTATTTTCATAAGGTGTAGAATAAAAATATTGAATTATCATGTTTTTTGGCTAAAATTCTCTATCTAACAAACTATCCACTCTTTTTCTAGGTATAGACAGACAAAAAGATGAATATGTGGGATATCTTGTTCCACATTTAAAAATCCTGATCGATATTTTGTTTGTTAATTTTGAACTAATATACTCCTCTGTTTTTTTGTTGCAACCAGATCTAGCCTAGATATAAATATTTTTTCATAATTGTTAAAATTTTTAACTACATTCAACATATTTAACATATTATCTTTTATATTCCTTTCATTTATTTTTTCTATATTTACATTGTTTTTTACATCATTCTGATAATTTATTTCAAAGTTATCTAAGGGATCAACTGTTGTCTTGTTTACCAAAACATTCCGATTAGGTAATCCACATTCAACAGCTTTGGCATATGATTTTTCTTTCTGTTCTACCTCTGATTTATTCAATCTGAAGACTGATTCAAATCTCACCTTATGATAATTTTCATTTACTTTTTTCAAGTCTGTTCTTATATCTTTTATATTTTGGTTATTCTCATGTAGATTAACCAAAATATAAAAGAAAACCATTTCAGTATTAATATTGATATTATTGTATTCATTCAACAGGGTTATGTTTCCTATCACTACTTTATCAATTTTTTAATTTATATTATCCAAATAAATCCTAAACAGCACAAACTCCCCTAGTGATTAATTTTTGAAATAAACTGCCAATTAATAATTAATATTTAATTTGTACTAC
>WUQG02440164.1:0-13645 GCA_011317285.2 Androctonus mauritanicus
ATCAATAAATCCTGTGAATAGTTAATGCAATTCATCTGTACAAGCCCATGTGGAATATAATATACTGACAAAACATTTTGTGTTTGATTTCTTTAGTGTTTGTATTTGTTAAATTTAATATGATGATGTATTATGCTATTATGAATAACACAATCATAAGTATAATGGTACATCCAAATTATAAGCTGAGTGATTTGAACTGAACTCATTGGAAATCAAGAACAATATGTACAAAAATAACCATAATTTACACAAATTTCAGGTATATATCCTCTAAGCTATATATCTATGCATATATGATAATGTCATATGCAGTTTACATATGATATGCTATAATATTAACACACTGGTGCCTGATTGGAGTGAAGCAGAGTAAAATTTAGGTTGTTGAAATGAACTGGCATTTTATAATGTTTTCAATCTGTTTGTTGTTTTATACAAATTAGTCTTGCCAGTTTTTGGTTGAAAAAAGATTTTGGGTTTTTTACTTAAAAATCAAGAGGATTTATTTTTATATAACAGAAAAGAAATTAATCTTGTACTATATTTCATCAATTTGAAATTGATAGAGAATTAAATAGTGCATTTTACTCAGCTTATCTAAGTTTCATGATAATCTACTAATTAGTTCAAAAGTTATTAATGATGAAAACACAATAGACAGAAGCAATGATCTTATAAGTCTAATTTTCATTCAAAAAAAAGAGGTTAAAAAATGAAAATATAAAATAAAATTTAGTCATTACAAAGCTTGTAATATTCTTTTATAATATTAATATAATTAATAATATAATAAACATTTTAATAGATAAATTGGCTTTTCCAGACTTTATTCTTGAATCCAATTTTTGGTTTTTCTACTTAATAATGTTTCATTATTTCATGTTTAGTTATGAATAGTATGATGAATTTTGATTACAATTCTACTTCTGATATTATAGAGAAATTTTTCACTACAAATTTTTGTTAATTTATCTGATTGATGTTTCACAATCTCTAACTGCACTTATGAATAATATGTATTACAAAACTTTTTAATTGTTAAAATGGAAAAAAAATTCAATTTTATAATAACTGATGATATGAATTAGCAAGAAAAATTATTAATATAATACTTACGATGAAGACCAACCCATTAATGGATTTTCCCATCGTTCTCTTGTTTCAAATTCCATTTTCCAATGATGAGTGTTATTTGTTCCTGATTGCATGGCATTTTTAGTAGGTATAAAAATTCTTACTCTTCTGGTTTTAATATGTTCTTCAGGCACACCACTTAATGCTGTTATGTCCATCTAAAAAATAACAAATTAAAAAAAAAAATATGAAAGAACTAATTTAACATTATTATTAATAAAATTCAATGTTTTCCACATTAATTATTAACATTTCATGATTATATTTAATTATCCTGTTTTTCTTTCAGAACTTTATGATATGGAATCAAGATTCAATCTACATAAATAAAAGAAGCATTTAAATCAATTGATGTTTAATATTTAACATGGATTGAAAGTTTTGGATTGAATATTTAACATATTTAATTTTATTTATATTGTTCAAATAATATATAAAGAAATTTATCTTTAATAAAATTTAAAATGTTTATAATAGAGAAAAGAGAAAATTATATATATATATAAATCAAAGTTCTTCATAAATTTCATCAATACATAACAGTTGCAAATTTTGACTAATTTTTGTATGAAAAAAGGTGAAAACATTTTTTGCACATTAAAAAAGTAAATATGCAACTATTTCATAAAGATTATATTAAAAAATGAAAAAGGTTTCATTTTTCATATCATATGTACATTAAATGAAGTGAAATTATCAATTCTCCTTTTTTATCATATTTTTCTTAGCTTTAAATCTTTATGAAATTCTAGCAAACATAAATATGCATAAAGCAATCTGTTATAATTATTTTAAATACACTCTTCTACAAACAATCAGGTTTTTTACTGAATAGAAGCATTATCATCTTCAGTCATTTATATTTAGGAATATCTTTATCATCAAATATTTAAATACATGAATATTTCAGAATAAAGATATTCCTAAACTTATTAATGACAGATGATAATGCTATTATTGATAGTTAATCATAAATATTGCTACTATAATTTCATAATCATTGCAGCATTACTATATAAATTATAGAAATTAAATCAAATTTATATATGTCAAGGAATATCTGTACACAATACTTTAATCATCCTAATCAAAATATATAATTTTTTATATATTCTATCAATATATAAAAAATTAGAAGTTAGATATATTTGAATATTAAAAATAAAGTAAATAATATGGTAAATTCTGTTCTTGATTTCGTCAGATAATTTGTTTATTTTGAAGTTTTGAAAATTCTGAATGATTGGTGACCAGATTTACATTCCTTTACTGTATATATATAAACATTAAATTCCCTTTTTTAATAAATCACCACCATTAAGGAATTTAATAATAATAATGATTTAGATATGTAATGTGTGTATCAATTTACTACTACTATGCAATTTCTAAATTATTCATGCAAATCTCTTAATAGAATTCTCATAAGCTTTGTTATCTACAGTCAACTCAATTTGAACAGCACTCTTAAGAGATTTTTGAAATCAATTCTTTCCTTATGTACTTTATTTTTGAAATAAACTCACTACTCATCTTACAGTTAAACATATTTCTTATTTTAAATTTATCAAGTATTACTGTATTTATTTGTAGAAAATTTTACCTAACAATTATTTAGTGTAACTGAAATCATTAAAATCTTTTTATTCCCTTGATTAAAATGAAATCTGTTATTTCCATTTACTTGAAATCTAAATCAATTACAAATTCAATTTTCAGCAAAATATTTTTTTTTTAAACATTTCAATGTTAGAAATAGCTAATTTTTTTTTTATTTTTAGATTTTTTATTGATTATAATTTTTCTCATTACTGTTGCTAATATTCTATATTCATACTGATAACAACTGCTTATTAGAATGCTTCTAAATTAGTATACTTTCAATTTAGTTATCAATATGAAAACGATTCATTTTAGCTTATTTCCTATTGCAAAAAAAACTAAAAAGATTTTAATGGACTAAATTATTAGAGGCTGCAGAGATAAGGAGAAAACAATGAGTATACATATCATTATTCATTTGAAAAGAAACAGAAGAATATATCAATTATTAAAAATAATACATAAAGAATAAAAAAATGTATGACACACACAACTATAATGACAATCAGGGCTGGATTTAGATGAAGAGAGGCCCTAGGCTATTCCACTTGCGAGGCCCTTCCACCCCCCCTTTAATTTTAAAAATCAGATGATAGATAATAATGAATCATATGTTAAATGCAATATGTTGTATTAGTACAACTTATTTGTATTAGACTATATGAAATTTTACTCTAAATAATAGAAACCTGTTCATATTTTTGAGCGTAAAATTTAATTATTAATTTTATTAAGTCAAACGTAGGCCCCTCTTGATCTCGAGGCCCTAGGCTGGAGCCTATTTAGCCTTTAGGAAAATCCGGCACTGTTTATATTGTTAATATTATCGACAGGTTCCAGATTTGTGTATAGCTTGAAGTATGCATATATTGGTCACCAATAAGTAAAACTGGGACCATATTGGGGTCACGTTACTGGGTGATGGTCAGTATGCCGACGGAGGCGCCAGGGTGACGGAGCGTTCAGCAGCGAAATTGTCCCCGTTGTACAAAGGATATGTAGGTTATCCCTAGACAATATATGCAAACGTTATCCGCTACTTTTCTCCTATTATGGATGGTTACTCAACGATTCGATTCTTTCCAACGGCAAATCTGCAGAAAGATAATATTTATCTAATTCCATTTCAGCCAGATGTTCGGGAATTCTATCGAATTTAACTTTAAGACGTTCAAGAGAGAATCTCCAGAGCGATTTCGATACTTGAATGGTAGATAAGAAACGTCGCAAATTAGTACTGTAGAACCGGATATTAATATTCCGTTCGCGTACAAGAATTTAATCTTTGGTGTTAAGGCAAAAAAAAAAAAAAAAACTTCTAGATAATTTTCCGATCAATAATAATAATAAAATATTTTTGGTATTGGATAAAAACTAGTTTTTGATGGACTACATGTCGTCTGTGCTCTCTGTCTTCCATTGCTTAAGAAGAGTTACGAAATAGCTTACTAAGAAAACTCATGACGAAAAGTTGTCCTTATTCGTTTATAATATTGCATCTAGGGTGTTTTTAATCGAGAAATAATGACTCAAATAGATTTCGCATTGCGGTTTGAGTATGTGTAAATATAAATTTTTATATTTATCGAAGAATTTTAGTTTATAACGAACGACATTAAATGAAGCTAAAGCGTGAAGAGGAAGTAAACATTTGTAAGACAATTATTATGCGGATTGTTAGAAAAGCGTTGTCACCTGGGTGGCGCATTTATGTGCAACCTATTAAGGGAAATACTTATGTAATAAAACGCTGTTAGAAATCAGGGTCAGATAGGAGTTGTGGCTGTAATTATCCTTACTATTTTGTGGAAGCGATGAAGATGTTTGCAGCGGACTGGAAATCTGTTTGAACGTAAAAAAACATCTTTTGTTTTCTTTGATGCGAAAAGAATTTTCTTTAAAAGAACCAAAACTGTCCATATAGTCGTTTTACTTCTATTTAATGTTTTATATACTTTCCTTATTAGTAAAACATAAAGCTTAAAACAAGAAACACGAAAGAATTCTAAGTTTGTTTTAGTAACAGTTGGATTTTATTTTGTTTTTAAATAAATAAAAATATTTATTAACTTACAATAATCTTTAAAAAAAAAAATTCTTTTTTTTTTAGAATTTTCGACATTATGATAAATTACACAGATAGTTATAAATTATATCTTCAGCAAAGACAAAATTACTGTTAAAGGCTAAAGGAAATGGTCTTTTTTTTATATACATCCTCTCGCGGTCGCGTTTATTTATTTATCTTTTAATTATTTATAAAAACTAAATGAAAAAAAAAAAAAAAATAGAGTTAAAGCTTACTTACTAGTGGCCAACTTTTGAGTGTAATCTTTGTTATCGACGATGTAATCCAAACCAATTTGCGTATCCATATTTCTTCAGATATTTTATCCGGCGGTCACTCAAATATAACAAAATATCATAATAGATAAATGTGTTTCATTCTGAAATAACCGGCATTTTGATCCTTTTTTTCTTTATCCGTTGAAACTCTTGCAAACAGAATTCCAAAATTCCTCGTATTCAGCATGGCAGTTTTCTGCTTAGAATTCCTATTAGAATTAGACAGCTGTTAACAAACGGAAAATGCAAACTTTAAGAGGTTATTAAAATGCAATTATCCTTCTAAATCTTATTATTGCATGCATTATTTTTGTTATTTTTTTAAAATTAGCGAGTAGTTAATGCATATATTTATTCTCTTCAATTTGTCGCGATCGAATACTCGACTGTTGAGTTCATTTAACTGATTAATGGTAGAGTTCGTATGACTGATTAATGGTTGATTCTTCTTCGGTCTTTTTTTTTTTTTAATTTATCCCTTTGTATCTTGTGTTTCTCTCTCTCTCTCTCTCTTCTCTATGTACCACCCAAGTTGACATTAATTTTGTGAATCATCCTTTGGAACGTGTCAACTTCCTGGCAATATATTCTAACCAAATAGTCTGGGTGAGGAAGAAAGGAAACTCCCCATCAACCAAAATGCGGACGAAATTAAAAATGATATGTCGTCCTGTTTTAGTGCAACTATAATCGATCTACTTGATAATTAAATAAAAAGGAACAAAAAAAAAAAGTATTATGACTAACAATAAAGAAAACTGAAGAGTACATCTAAAACGTTAAATTACTTCTGCTAAATAATCATTAATCAAAATTATAATACACTTGTATCAAAATTTACGTTAGTGAAAATAAGAAAGAATGCTATGAAGAGAGATTAGCAAGAAATCTAACAACAGACGTAACACAAGAGAAAAGAAAAAAAAAAAAAACTGGAGAGACCCGGAAAATATATATTAAAATCTAAGAAAGAATAGGCCTATAATGTAAATTTGTTAATAAATTCTTCCGAAAGATTAAAAATTAAAAGTTTAAAATATATCGAAATTTCCTGTAGTACTTACCATCAAAAAAATTAGATAAAAGTCTGCAAAATTCCCATTGTCCTTGTGACGTCATTCATTAAAACTGCTGTCGGATCTTCTTCATGCTACGGGCAAAATACATACATACGATTAAAGTCTGTATTTTGGAATTTTCGCTTACTCGTTAATTTTATTCTTTACGCGAGAAAGATCGCTTTCTCAGAAATTTACTTTCAAGTCGGAAATTCCTTTATTAACTTTCTAGAGATTCGTTATGGGTGCTTAAGGGAAACGAAAAAACCAACTGGTTGTGCAGGTGCTTTCTAAGTAGTGATTTTCACCTGTTGCACGGTGTTTAAAGGTGCTGAACCACCTGTGCACCTGTCTCATCCCGAATGAGCTCATCATTTGTCATTTCGAGGTTAGATTTACATTCTTAAGTCTTTTATTGGTTTTTATATTTGTTAGTTCGAGTGAAATGTGAAAGAATGCGAGCAATGAGCATTTGAAGAGCATAAAGATGAACAGGTGTTGGAGTATGATATCACCTGTGCAGTAAGTCAGCTCGTCCTTGAAAGTAGGCCAACACAGTGTGGTAAATATAATATATATATATAAAAAAAAAGTATCATTAAATCATTTTTACTTACTTTCGTATAGATTCTCTTCTCTTAATTATTTTAATCCATTTTTTCTTTTCTTTAAATCTTATTATAATAAATCTAATTGACTACTATAGGCCTAGAACGCGTTTTACAAACTCTTTACCACTAAGTTTGCGGTTGACTGAACATCGTGAAAGATCACGTGGTGTTGACGTCAATACACGTGTGTAGTAGAAGACAGCGAATAGTTTGTAATTGCGACGTTTATTGGACAAATTGAAAGCGATAACTGATTGTTACAGAACTGCTCAATAACTTTTGTCTAGAAGTTCTTTCATTATTCTTCCATTACTTGACGATAACAATTAACTCAAACTTTTTATGTAAGAATAATTACATTAGCTATAATATATCAAATTTTTACTTGCAAATTTTAATTGAAAACTGCCACTTTAAAATACAGTAGTATGTGATTTATTGAGACCTACTTTATACTCGACAATTAAGACGAAATAACTGTCCTGTTTAAAATGCTTACAACGTTAAAACGTACCCCGTAGCGAAAGAGTAAATAAATAAATAAATATCAATAAAATTATAATTTAATTTTGACATTTTTTAAACGTATTAATACATATGACTTACAGATATAATAAATATATCTATCTAAGTATGATTTAAATCATGTTTTCTGTCGACTTAAACGAGAAATTTATATTTTTAAAACGTATTCTTATCAGTTGGTGAGAATATTTAGGATATTATTAAGAAGTCAGCATCAGAAGTTAACGTTTTAGATAAACATTCGAAACCTCAGAATTGTTTTTTATTTTATAGGGAACATCAAATATCAAACTAGCAAGAATTGAAAAGACTACAATGAAATATGAGTGCAACGAACTCTCGGTAAATAGTATAATAAATTATTTTTATAACTATATAAACATAATAGGATCACAGTTCTCCAAATAAAAGCTACAGTCAACAACTGAATTCCTTTTGTTATATAGTAAAAACCGACAGTTTAACAAACTCCCACGATATTCGTAAATTTTTACGTTTTTTTTTTTTTTAAACTAGAAATTTAGTTTTATCGATATCTGACAAAGATATGTAAAAAAATTTTTAATTATTTTTTGGAGTTCAGCATATTATAGAAAACCGTATTCCTTTAGCTACTGAAAAATTAACAGAAAAAGTTTTCTATTAGCATTCCAGTAGCTAATGGTTTTAGTGTTCTAAATTTCCATTTTGGGATGTCGTATAGGTCTAATCTTTCTATTATATTACGGAATTATATTATGCGGCGCCAAAGGAAAAAAAAAAAAAAAAACAACAACAACACCTAAAAGTCTGTTCAAACAATTTCTGAATATTACTAATGCTATAATTATTGACAGTTCTATAAACAGTCAAGTCCTACTTTTATTAATTATCTGTAATTCTCATATTATATAATTTTAAAATCATTCCTATAGGATACAAGATATTAAATGAAGCTAAAAACTTAAATATAATTTCAAAGAAGTATTTTTGGGTGTTCTATTTTTCCTTGTTTGGGTTATAAATAATTTTTATTTACTTCATCGAATAACTTTTCGGATGAAGCAATACATCTGGATATTTTTTTTTTTTTTTTGCAAATATTTTCGAATTTTAAGTAAATTTAAAATACTTCCACATTACAAGATTTTTCTCTGTACTGCACAGGATGTCATATGCTAAATTAAAAATACTTAAATAATTTACTTATGATCTTTCATATGATATGAGAACTTACTTGTTTATACGACTGCTAATTCTATATTTTGCATAAAACAAGATTGTGTAAACGTACTTAATACGCATTTAAAAGAAAATTAGACGTAACTGGTGAGTAAATCTTCGTGTCAATATATTTTTTTTTAGAATTTCTTCGTCTTTATAAGTACTGTATATTCTATTTACATCAGAAATTGTGGATAATTTTGAAATAGAACACTACAAAATTTCTATTTATGCAATTTCTTAATAAACAGGATCTCCCACATCAAACGGAAGTATATTGAAAATACGAACTATCCTATAATAAGAATTAAGATTTTAATCTGCAAATGCACACACATTCTTGATGACTGATTCGAATGGTAAAATATGAATCTTAATATAAATTATAATACATATAAGTAACAATATATGTATTGTAGACGTGTAGAACATAAAATTTTATCAAAAAATATCAAAGGAGTCGAGTGATATATAAAAAAGTTGATTTTTTATAAGCTACTAGTAGTAATTATTCTTTAAAATATTTATATTAAGTCAAAATTAAGATAGAGAAAATTCGATGCAGATCTATCGTGTTGAATTTCATCAATTTATAGTACATAGCTGTGAAATCTTTCCTTACGATTTCTATATTTAAAATATTGTATTAGTAACACTCGATTCATGCCTTTTTCGGTTAAAAAATATATATAAAGTTTAAATTATACTTACTATATATATATATATGAGATATTGTAACTGAAAATAAAAAGTTAAATGATATATCATATTGGTATCTCAAATATATACATTAATTTATGACGAATTTTTTGGCAAAACCATAAATTTATAATTGTAATGGCGACAGAAAATATAGTATTCGCATATTTATGTAAGTTTATATATATATATCTTTCTTTGAATATTTAAAAAATTTCTTAGTTATAGAGCTTCTAACGACTTTAAAAATTATTTTTCAATAGTCATCAAACTTTGAACATATTTAAATTTAAAATTTTTTTTATAAATCTGTAACTATAGTTGTCATACGTGTAAAATTGAACATAAGTATATATTTCGGCATTATATTTTTAATTTAATTTTGTCTAAATAAATATATTTAATTACGTATAATTATTGCATAATAAACTTTCCAGTATAAATTTCCTATTTGGTAATTCGTTATTTACACGAGACAATTAATTCACACTTTTTGCAATTCTTGTGTGTGACTCCCATGAGGATCGATATTCGCAGTTTGCTGATTAAAAAAGTTATTTTTTTTTTTTTTTTTTAATGGACGGGCACACGTATAACCAACACAAATTTAATAAATGTGTTTGTTATAAAGGAAAATTTTCAATCGATCATATTTCTCTCGAATGCTAAAAATTTAAAAGTTCCTTTTTATAAATGTTTATTTTTATTTTACTTACGCTAGTTATTATTGTAAATTAAAAAATAGTCAAATAATTTTTAATTTGAATTATTGTGAAAATTTTATAAAAATTACGTTACAATCATTAATTATTAATAGATTTATGATAAAAAAATATCGAGTTATAAATTAATTTTTACAGCATTTAGATTAATACTGTACAATATTTAAATTCAGTAAATAAATTTACTAATTTTATCTTTTTTTTACAGTATTTTTTTAAAAAATAACCATTTAAATGTACTGTATAAGTATATATATATATATTTTACTTCTTTTAAGATTTAAAGAAGTTATTAATGTTATACAAAAATAGATTTTCTTTTCTGAGAGAGAGAGATTTTGAAACTTAAAATTTCAACATCCTCAAAAAATTTATTATTATTATTCTTTACTGATTTAGATTATGTAAAATACATATTTTAAAATAACAATATTTTGATGATAATTGCTGAATGTGTTACTGAGTCAACTTTAAATCAACTCTTTTTTTTATTTTAATTATTTATCATTAACTGATCATTAGTAATTAACGAAGAAGTTCTATAAAATTTAAATAGTTTTTTTGACAAGCATTTTAGATTCTATCATTAAGTAAACTGAAATTATTTTAACCGTTCGATATTTATAGCATTTGTTCTATAGAATTATATTATAAATATTTATAAAACTTATCGATCAGTAAATAGCAATCAATAAACATTTTATTACAACAAAAAAAATAATAATAAAATAATAAAGAAAAAACACTAAAGGCATCTGAAATCAATTTTCGATTCGGCAACACGATAACCTTCTAAACTGTTTTTGTTACCTGAATAATCGCGATAGATCACTTTATTACCTTCTAACGCTAAATAAATACATATTTAATGACAATTGGCTGTAAATAATTCTTGTGTTACTGCAAGCTGCAGTTTATCAGACACGCTAATGAGACTTCTACCTAAAACAAATTACTGTCTTCACATTCTTGTGACCTTCAGAGAATGATTTCGTCAATCATTCAGGTTCTCCACACGTTCATTTCACGCTTTCTTACCTGTTCAGATATTGTGTAACAAACTAGTCTTCTTAATTTGGATGAACGATAATCATTCTTCCTGAATGCATCGTATAAAAAATTGTTTTTTAGATACTTAGAAACTGGAGTAAAAAAATTCGTCTCGAACAACGTAATTTTATACTTATGTATTTACTCTTTCGTATAATATATATTGTATTTTCATTTTATCACAATTTTCTTTATTCATTATACATAAACTATACTAATGTGTGAGAACTAAAACAGACTGCAAAATCATAAAAGTTTGTTTTCTTTTAATAAGTATTAATAGAACTATAAGTAGTAAAATATATCAGTTAGGATTTTAAATTCAGAATAATAATATAATTTATGATAACAACTTTTAATCAGTTCAATAAAATCATCATCATCATCATCATCAAACCAAATATTAAAATTTTTAAATTAAAATTATGCGCAGCCTAGCTATTAATTTATTTTTAGCAACTTAAAGTGTGACAAATTGGACTAAAATCGTTCAGACCGAAAGGTAAACTTTTATCCGATTTGGTTAACTAGAAACTGGACTTAAGAGTAAGTCTATATATGGGAATAATTCTTTTATTTTTCGCCTCTCGTACATTTTAGCATTTTGCTCCATATTTCTGTACATGCGAAGAATTCGAAACGTCGTCACGCAATTCAATTCAACAGTATATAACGTTGCATTGAATTTTGTCTCGCTAGATTTAACAATTAAACTGTACGTGTGGCACGAAATCACGCAGTTGTCACAAAAGAAAAATACGAAATACAGATTTCTTTATCGATGCAAATCTAATAAATAATTTTATAATTTCCGAAAACGTAGAAATTCAACAGCTATGACTATTTTTACAAACAGGCAATATATATATTTGTTTTTTATATATTTGTTCATATTTCGTGGGTTGCTAAGCAATTTTTGCATCAACAATAAACGCATATAGCATATACCAATGACAATTATTATCGATTTTTTTTTCTTTTTTTTTTAATATCTCCTGCTACAATTTCATCCTAGTGGCCGAATTTAGTCAACAAATACCATTCCGCAATGGCTGAACACATACAACAGGTAAACATCGAAGATTTTACTTACGACGAAGATTTGGAGACATATTTTCATCCATGTTCTTGTGGTGAAAAGTATGAAATATTTAAGGTAATTATGATAATCCTAAAAGCATTATTAATTTATAAAAACTTTTCTATATTTGGATTTAAGGAAATGACAACTCTAAATCAATTCTAATATAGGTTATACGTCGTTTTATTATTAGAGTTGATAATGAAATTAAAATGCATAACTATGCATCGAATGGTGCATAATCTACAAGATATTACGAATCACTCGTGTAGACTGAATCGTGTGGATTCAATTTATTGTTAACGATACAAATTATTAAGATATATAGTACTTGATAAAACTACTGAAAGTTTTATAACTATATTTTTAAGTTATAGTATCAGTAATTCGATAAAATAATAGATGAAAAATAAGTTACCGATAAGCTGCATTTTACTTTCGATGATGTTTTAATTATTTTTAACGATTAAATTTGAATCGATACATGTTATAAATTATGTATTTACTAGTATAAGTTTTGCAGTACATTTTGCTTCTGTAAGAATTAAGATATCTACTGAGATTTGAATTTATTTATTTATTTATTTTTATCAAAATGTCACATATAATTTTACACTATTTTATGTGTGTCATTTAATAAATAATTAATAAATAAAATTTGAACTGTAGATATAGTCTATTTTAAGTTAAAATTAAAAGCAGGAAATTTAATGATATGATCGATTTTTCCGTTTTTTTTTTTTTTTCCTGTTGTCGCCGATATTTAGCGAAAAACAAAACATTCTGAAGTATTTTGAGCACTTTACTATGCTGTATCACTATCGTATTTTATGCATGTATAGCATTTATTTATTTTTTATCAAGATCTATAATATCGAGACTATTACAAAACGAATATACTGAAAACGATTGCTTTTTATCACGTTACTGACTTAATATAGCTTATTTACACGAAACTGTAATAAATAGAATGTTACACAAAGTGAAAAATATATTTTATGATGAAACTAGTAGAATAATAAATGTGATAGCAGTTACAAGTATTGGAATATAGGCGTAATAATAGTGTTCGTATTGAATATTCTATACAGGATGAAGAAAAACTTCGTGGCAAAATTTTGTGTAGGCTACTGATAGGGGACCTCGAAACAAGTCGAAAATGTCTAAAGAACATATAGTCTAAATGGCACCGTTTTCGAGTTATAACTCTTTGAAGCTAGTCAATCAGCGTCGAGTACGCAAAGCGTCACGACGCGTCGCGTTGCCACGACGCATCGCATTGCGTCGCTTGTCTTCTTACTACCGTATTACAAAGTTTGCTCTCGGCAGCTTCTACTTGGCGTGCCGCCTTTCTCATTTGAGTTAGCCTGGATAGTAAAGATGCTAGCGCGCTCAGTTTCTAATTTAAAAATATGGGTTCGAATTCTGGTTATGGCAAGTATCGCGATTGCTGTTTGTTTTTATTCTCGTTCTCTCTCTTGAGTTTATCACTTTCATTACTATGGAATGCTATAAAATCAGCCCTTTGAGCAGAAAGAATTCACTCTCTTACAACTAATAACACTTTTATTAACTAGAGCGCTTTCGGCTCATTCGAGCCAACATCAGTAG
>WUQG02440175.1:0-13644 GCA_011317285.2 Androctonus mauritanicus
AAGTGCTATACTGCAATAAAGTTTTGGTTACTTTGCTTAATGTGCTAGTGTTTTTAATAATGGTTTGTCAAAGAAGCAAAGATTGTTTATCTAATTCTGATTATTTAGAACTGTATTGTTTTTATGATGATGATATTTTTTAAAATTTCTACACAGTTGAACTATATTTCAGATAGTAAAATGTCACTTCTAGCAACATTTTAATAAATGAAGCATGTTATTTTTTTCTTTTATATGAAATCATATTACTATAATAATTTATTTTATTCAATTTATTTCTGAATAAATTATAAAACAGAATAAAACATATTTCTAATAAATATGAATAAACAGTCTTTCTATTTCATAAATAAATAATAAACTAATAATCTTCATTTGAAAGAATGATCAAATAATATAATAAAGCACTGGCATACAAAATAGAAAAGCTAACAATGTAAAATTTACATTATGAGAAATTCTAAAGTCAGAGGTCAAATGCCTGTTTTGGAAACAATATAGATGTACTTATCAAGTTTCAATTACTGGTTTCAATTTTGGAATCCCAATTGTTTTATTTGACAATCTTGATCCTTGGAATGAGCAACTTATAACTGAGATTTTGGGATTCATTTCAGTATACCAAAATCTCCTCATTTATTCATTGAATTACAGGCATAAATATTGCTTAAATTATAATGCTTGATAGCATTCAATTTTTTGAAATGTTCTTTTTATTGCTAAATAATTTCTTACATTTCTTAAAATATATGATACTAGGGCCTTTTGCCAACAACATCATAAGAGATGTATCTTATTCTCCAGTTTGGAGAATAGGATTAGTTTTCTTTTATACCAGGATTTCTTAAACTTTTTGGTGTGGGGAACCCATAACATTTATGAAAATTTTGTGGGACCCCATAAGCAACTGCGCAAATCCAACACACGCATGAGTGAAACTGTCAGTTTTTCACTTGTACTGTAATATACTATTGCAATTTTAGTTCATTAACTTTAATTTTTAATTTTAAGACATAGAACAATGTGAAAATTTTAAATAATTAACAAACTTCTTACAAAAACAAATTTAAAAACAAACGTGTTACAGATGTCCATTCCGTAACACGTGATTATCAAATACTAAGACAAAGAATGTGGAAGTAAGTTAACTCTTAAAAAAATACAATACGTTAAATAATAATGAATATAACGATAAAATAATAAGAGCATAATAAAAATACTAAATAGGATAGGTCAGAGTCAACCTTTTCATTTTTCCTTTATCTATACTGTCTTTATCTATTTTTAGATACATTGTGTAAAATTATTATAATAAGTTAAAGAAATATCAAAATTGCTGAAATTTTTAGCAACCCCAATTGGAGTCGCGACCCACAGTTTAAGAAACGCTGTTTTATACTAAAGTCCCCTATCATATGATAGAGTATAGAACTGTTAAAAATATGCAAAGAAAAACGTGGAGAACTTAGTAAGCAAGAGAGAGCCCATAATTTATGAAATATTAAGGAATGATAAAGATAGAAGACAAGAGAAGTATTAATCAGGGGTATACCAAATACCAATAGATTCTAATAAGATCGGAGAAAAAAAATTTTACATTAGAATCACAGAAAGATGCTTAGAAGATAGAACTAAAGAACACCAATATGACATTAGGACAGAAAATATGAAAACTACTTTAATGAAAAATTTTATGAATCTGATATAAACATTAAATGGGAAGAATCGAAAATGGTAAGAAAAGTTAACAATGATGAAAAATATAAATATACACTTGAGACAATAGAAATTCTAAACAGAGATAAATATATTATTATTAATGACAAACAATATGAAAATTTGAACACATGGAACTATACTATAAACAAATTATAGTATAAGTTTATAATTAAGCTTTATGCATACATATAGAATAAAGAAAGCAATCAATTAATTAATAATATAGACCTAAATGTTATGATTCAATGATATTAGTAATAATTTAATATGTTTTATTTAAGAAATAATATTTTTATACAATATAATTTTTAAATTTAATATTATGTCCCTTTTTAAAACCATTCTTCTAAACAATGTTAACAATGTTCACAATGTTCAATTAACATAATGAATAGTTCTGTTATGTTTTTGTATAGCATTGAAGATGGCAATTAGCTGAAAGTAATTTGTAAAGTAAAATAAAAAGTATTTATTGAATTTACTGTTGTAAAGTGCTTGGTTTGAAGTTACTATTTCTTAAGCATGACAAAAAATGTATGCTATAGTTACATATTAAAAATATGCATATTTATTTCATTTTATAATCAGAAACTCAAATTTATTTCAATAATCAATCATCATATAAACTCAAAAGATATAGTATACTATTCTTACTTGCTATTCTTATCAATTTCAACGAAAATAGCACCAAAAGCAAGTAATATATGTTAAACATTTATTGGTGCTATTTTCGTTGAAACTCAAAAGATATTTTAAATGTATTCATATTAGTTATCAAAATTTGTATGCACATCAAAAAGAAATCATGAAAATAAAAAATAAAAGAAAATCATACAGAATTTTTATGTATATCTAAAAGAAAATCATGTTTATACTTCATGATATCAAAAATTTCATTTTGTAAACATTTAAATATTTTATGATATTTAAAATACTCACTATAAATACTTGACAATTCTTCTAGTGAAATATCTATCCATTTTTTTATCAAAAGTAAATAATATTCTCTCTAAAACAAAAACAAAGATTCATATTATATATTCAGCATTTCAAATATCTTATGAAACTAGTTTAAAAATGACATGAAGCTAGCTTTTCTGACACATGGAAAATTTAAACAAACCTTAAATTCAACCATTAATTAGACCTACTACTATCAGGAACGTTTTTAGGCTTGAATAAATATTTAAACTTCTTAAAAGCAAAAAAAATTTTAATTTTTATACCTAATACTAGCAGCTTATAATTTTTAAATGAAAATTAAGCATATAGAATAGGCAATAATTAAACAATATCCATTTATTTTCATCCATTTAGGTATCTGAAAACTCCTAGCAGTATTTATCTCATTTTATTAGTATTTGTATTTGGACAAGATAAGAAAGCTTTACTGAAAATTTTATTACTATGTTTTGATAAATGATCAAATAATGTTTTATATAAGGTATTTGATTTTTGGATGTAATTTAAAAAAAAAAAAATATTTGAAATTTTTCATGATGATGATGATATAAATTTTCTTTTGAAATTATTAATAAATTTATCATATTTTTAAATCTTTATATATTTATAGAAAACATGCATGTTAATTGTCAGTCATATGAAGGCTTTCATTAATAATAATATTACAAATAATTGGACCAATATTTAAAAGTAAAATTAATTGCCAATAGCAAAAATTATTGATCACCCAAGTTTGTTGAAATTTAGAAATACATGTGAATTATTGCATCAGAACTGTAAACTAGGTAATTAGCTTAAACTAGATAATACTAGGTAAATTACATAAAAAATTGTTAAATATTAGGGACATATTTCTTTGCCTTTCTGACTAAAAAACAATCTGATTAGCTTATTTGGGTCCACTTTTCAAATTGTTACATTGTTTGGAGCAACAGGCCATTTGACTCATAATTCACTAATGCATATCCAGTTGTGATATATTAAATGATGCATTAAACATTTTTAAAAAGTTTGGATATGTTATAATCCTGGATCTGTAAAATAACAGATATACACTTTAGTCAAACTCCTTTATTCATAAAATAAGACCACATTTCCACCTTATCTTCCTTATTTTCAATCTTAACTGAAGATCAATTTTAGTTTCCTTATCACACTTTCAAATTAGAGCAACTTTTTATTCTAGTTCTAATAAATTCAGTTTGAATTTATCGCATGCAATGTTCTGTAATATTTATGTAAAAACAAACAAATAAAATCATTCCTAATATCAAACCATATAAATTAATTGTATTATATCTTGTATATTATAACAATAATATCATACAAATTATATGCATGAAAATAATGTAATTTAACAGTAGGGCTGCCGAAGCCAATTTTAATCGGCTCGCTGGCCTGCGCAGTTTAATTAATTAAATTAATTAATTAATATTGATTACTTTACAATTTTTTTGCATTTTATAGATTAAAATCTGACAGATTTGATCAATATATTACGAAACTACATAATGTTCGGATTCTAATGATATATAATATTTATGTCAATCGATTTCTGTCGCGACGAATTAATAATTTATAAACTTACGTAAAAATTTACGTAAATTGCGTAAACAGTAGCCGTTCTGCACAGGCAGTTCTACGCTTAAGCATGTCTGCATTTGAAAGTTATATAGCCCAGATATAGTAAGGAATCTGGGATATATAAATAACAGTCTGTCTTATCATCAATGTGATAATATTTGTTTATTTTCTAAATGAAAAAGTAATGAAAAATTATATAATCATTTAGATTATTGTCGCAAGGCTTATAAGAAGGTCCATATAACAAGAACTGAAATACGTCATACAACTATTTGTCAACGAGAAAATTCATTTTATGTTGATACAGTTAGAGCTTTTAGAGATCGCCGTTATGAATATAAAGCTTTATTAAAAGTAAGTTCTATAATCAAATTATGAAAATGGTGATAATTATTTTTATAATTTTTCTTTTAAAAGAAATTTTAAATTAATTAAAAATAATTGTTATACAAAGATACAAACATTTTATCAAGAAAATAATGCTTTCAATCTATATGGACTTTTTCAGTTGAGATGATATTCTAATAATAATCTATAAATTATAATATTCTAAACATTAATCTAAATACCACTGTTTAATCTTATATTAGCTTTTAATTTATAGATTTAATTAAATGATATTAAATTTAATCAAGGTTGCTAAAAAGAAAGTTGCAGAAGCAGTGCATAAGAAGAATGCTGAAGAAATTAAAGCTGCAAAAAATCTTGAAGTATTATATGATTCATTGCAACTTGCTCATAAATGTATCTTGAATTCATTTTATGGTTATGTCATGCGAAAAGGGTATGTGAATTAAAATTCTCATATAATTGAGAAACATTGGCTTTTCTTTTTATTTAAATAAATATAGTCTTATTTCAGAGCACGATGGTATAGTATGGAGATGGCTGGAATTGTGTGTCATACTGGTGCTGGAATTATTACTCAAGCTCGTGAAATTATTGAACAGATAGGGTAATTATATTTATTATTAACAGATTGTAATAAAATAATTCTATAGAAGAATATATTTTTGTAAGAAAGGAGGCCATTAGAGTTAGATACAGATGGAATTTGGTGTGTATTGCCTGCAACTTTTCCTGAGAATTATGTCATTAAAACAACTAATCCAAAAAAACCAAAGATAACAATATCATATCCTGGAGCAATGCTTAATTTATTAGTTAAAGTAAGTGATGTGTTATATCATATTGAAAATTTATGGTTATGTACTTATATTTGATATTAAGTTTAACTTTCTGAATTCATTATAATACAAGTAGACTTTCTAATTATACATGGTGTGGTCTTAAATTCCTGCACAAAATTCAAATAACTCTAGATATCATAAGAATGAAAAATATGCAGACTGCATGTGTATTTGCCTTTGTTGTTGTTGTTACCTTCTTATAAAAAAAATATTTTTCCAGAATCTTCAATAGAACAAAAATGTTGTGAAAACAGTCTTGTTGAAATACAGTTTTGTAGCTACATTTAGTAGGATAGAGATCACATAAAATTTTTAACTTGATAAAAAAAAACACAGGAATTGGAAAAAGGATTGTACATGATGATGTAAATATATATATGGAAAGAGGCATTGTTAATGACAGAAAAAAAAGATCTGATAGATCAGAAATGAAAAGTACACCAAATTAATGCTCTACATGCATGAATCCATCAAAATCTTTGCCTCAGTCAAAAGAAACTGGTTTTGTAAATCAAGGTCAACAATTTGGATGGCCCTAAAACAAGATTTTAAACTTAAAGCTTTAAAATGAGGGACATGCCATTTTTTAAGTGTTCAACAAAAGAAGAATCAAGTTGAGAAATAGGGGCATTATTGAAGCAATATGCTGATGACAGCTACAAAAACATTCTTTTCACTGATGAGGTAATATTCACTGTTGAGCAAAACTTTAATAAGCAAAATGTCCACATTTATAAGAGAAAAGATTCCCAGAGGTTTGGAAAAAGTACTAACATTCAGAATCTAGCTCTGGTGATGGTGTAGTGTAGAATCAGTTGGAATGGAAAGGAAATTTGCACTTTGCATCACAGAGTGAAAGTGAATGCAAAGAACTATATGGAAGACATTCTAGAACTGATTGTAAAACCACTGAACACTAGGTTTTTCAACCATATCAACTAGTCTTTCCAACAAGACTGCTGTCACACAAGACTAAAGTTACCATAGCACTGTTGATGATCTGAAGAAAGCTCTTCCTAGAGAAGAGTTTTCTTCAAATTATCCTTCCTTTGGAGAGTTTGTGTAAAGCAATAGAACAGAGATTATACAACTGCATCAAGCAAGAAGAGCACCTTTGAATGACCAATCTAATATTTTTAATTTATATTTCTTTAATATCTTAAAGAATTATTTTAATGTACATACTGCTGTTGAGTGCTTATATTAGAAAATAGTTTCTATACTTTTAAAGCAGTCTGGATAATAATATGGATGAATTATTAAATTTATTCTTAATTAATAAAAAGCTATGCAGCAAAACTTATGTGCAGGAATTTATGACCATACTGGATATGTTTAATTCATTATGAACATTTCAGTTGAATTAAAAAAACTAAATCCAACACTGCTTAAATTTGACATATATGCATTGATAAATAAAATGACTAAATAATAATATGTACATATTTGAATATAAATATGAAAATTTCAGGTCATAAGTGATATTTTTACAAAAAAAAAATTGTTTAATAAACTTATTTGTTTTGTACAAAAACAATACAAATAACAAGAAATATTTATTCACATAATTCTGAAACTACAGAGACCTACTATACAAAAAATGTGACACTTATTAAAATGATTGAATTAATTTTTGTCAATAATTTTTGTATAAAAATAAAAATATATATAAATGTTATAATTTTAATTTAAACAGGATAATAATACAAATGAACAGTATCATGAACTTGTTGATCCAAAAAAACTTTCTTACATTATAAGAAAAGAAAATTCCATATTTTTCGAAGTAGATGGCCCTTATCTTGCTATGGTTTTGCCAGCTTCAAAAGAAGAAGGAAAGAAACTGAAGAAACGGTAGTTATTAAATTTGTAATAATAATAAATGAATAGTCTATGTTTTCAATAAATTTATTGGACTCTTCTAATATTTTAAACAAAATGATAATTTTTATAAGGACAAAAAACATACAATAATTGAATAACAAAGATTTAATTCATTCTTTATTTTTTGATATAAAATTGATAAAAAGCAAATAGATCTATTTGCTTTTTATATATAAAGATTTAAAATCTTATGACAATTAAAATATATAAAATAATATTAAGACTTACATTTGCATTATATAAATAGCAATGTGAAGGAAATGTTATATAAATTTTATTTTATATATAACTTGCTGTTACAAAAATCTAAAACCTCAATTCAACATAATTTTTTGTTTTAATAGTTCAGCTAGTTTGCAAACTTTTGTTTTACTGATTTAATTCATTTTATCATAATAACCATTATTATAGATAAAAATTTAGAGAAAATTTAGCATATTTGTTGATATCATGCAGAGAAATAAATTTTTATTTTTAGATATGCAGTATTTAATTTTGATGGCTCTTTAGCTGAACTTAAAGGGTTTGAAGTTAAGAGACGAGGAGAATTACAATTAATCAAAATATTTCAATCTTCAGTTTTTGAAGCTTTTTTGAAGGGGAAGACTTTAGAAGAATGTTATGCTGCTGTTGCTAAAATTGCAGATTATTGGCTTGATGTCCTTTATACTCAGGTGAGGGAAATAAAATTATTAAAATTCCTGTATTGAATACATATCATATATTTTTGAGATATTTATAAATGTTATTTATGTAAACTCTAACTGAATCCTAATTATGAGACATTCTGTTAAATATAAATTTTCTGAATATTTTGAGAAATTATTTAATTTCTCCAACTATTTTGCCATTATAGATTTTTAAAGAACATAATTTTTAAAGTTACAAAAATTGTAAAAGTATTTATTAAGAAAATTTCTTTTCTGTGGAAAACTTTTTCTCATTTGCCAGTGTAATCTAAATTCATTTAAATACTTCATGAATATCATGTTTGATGGGAACTTTAAATACTTAAAAGAAATATGCCTCTCCACAGGTAGTTCAATGCAAATTATAATTGATCTGCATTAAAACTACACTGAAGCCATTATATCTTCAAATTTTACCTACTTATTGAATTTAATGACTTTTATTGTATAGTATAAAAACAAAAGCAGTATAACAAGATTTTGTTCAATATACATTTAATTAAATAAATAAATAAAAACCTTTTTTTAATCTTTACAAGACAAATCCTCCAATTACAGTCTAATCTCTCACAAAGAGAAAATTGAACAAATTACAAGTTTCAATTAAATTACTTTTAATTAAAAGTGTTTTTATTAATGCATTAAGCATAAACATTTTAAATTTTATTTATAATTTTTATTATAAAAATTTTAAAAACTAACAGTCATGAATGAATAAAATTTGCTTTGGATAATGTCAAATCTCAAAATCATCCAAATATTACTAACTAGCCTATACCCTTAGTTAGATTGAATTATGATATGAAATCTCAGTTAAACGAGGCACATTTAATTGAGACTATTCTATTTTTAAATTTTTGTTTCACATTTTTCCTTCAATAATTTATATTAGTTCTTTTTTTTTTTAACTTTGGTTTTTAGTATAAGTAATACACACATTATTGCTATTTCTTAGTACTACATTTTCCAGTAAATATGTAATTATTTTAAAATCAATAATTTTCAGGCTCATATATAGTTATTAATTAAATGTGTTTAATTTTAAAACTAAATATATAAGTATAAATCTATTTTCTTTTAAATGGAAATCAGTTATAATGAATGAAAATTCATTAGTCTAAATAAAATTTCTAAAATTTTTATTAAGGCACAAGACATGCCAGATGATGAACTCTTTGAACTGATATCTGAAAATCGTAGCATGTCACGCAAGTTAGAAGATTATGGACAACAAAAATCAACTTCTATTAGTACTGCTAAGAGACTTGCAGAGGTAACATATTTTTTTATTTAGTTTAGTTAATAAAAGCAAAATTTTATTAGTCAACTGTTTGAGTTGAGCTCTCCTATACTATATTATGCTGTGACTGGCAAGGAATGGTTTTATTGATTACATACATATTATTATTATAATGAGTAATGTATTAACTGTTTTAATTGTACTTCTTTAAGATTGGTTTGCTTTTTTAATTTGTTAAAATAAGTTATAAAGATGCATCATTTGTCATATGTTATTACCATAATTAATACCAACAGTAGAGAAGATTGTTTTTTCTTGAATAAATTTTAATGCAGTATATTTTACTATTATGCTTGCTTGTCAAAAATAATTTGTTAAATAGAAATACCCATTTACTAGTAGAATTGATATTTATTTAAATTATTATGATGCTTTTGAGCTATTGGCAATATATATTTTATACATATATACATATTATGTATACATTTTATGTATATATATGATTGATTAGTCTCATATATATAAAACTAGCTACTGAGAAATATGCAATTATAGATATTAAATTTTTAACTTTTAACATAATTATTCTAATGTATGAATTTGTTTATAATGTTCATATGACAGATTTATGTCATTTTCTGAGATTTAGCTGTGAAGAGTTAACTCTGACCTATCCTATTTATTATTTTATTATGCTCTTTTATTATTTTGTTGTTATATTCATTATTATTTAATGCATTATATTTTGTTTAAGAGTTAACTTACTTCCATGTTCTCTGTCTTAGTATTTAGTAATTATGTATTTACGGAATGGACATCCGTCTTCCGAAAGAGCTTTCTGGGTTTGTGAAGTCATCTCCTCTAAATAATTGTACCACTGATCCGATATAAGAAAATAAGAATGATCTTTTATTGATGTGTTCGGTTTATGATTGATTAAATTGTAAAGAGGATGACATGAATTGATTTACTTCTGTAAACTAGTAAAGTTAAACTTGTTGCACGACTTATGTAAATGAAGCAATGCAGGACTGTACGTCACCTAGTAGAAAAGCCTAAGATTCCGATGACTTGGAGAGATGTTAATTTCAAAGTGAAATTGCTTGAGTGGCATTTGAATTCTTGTAAAGATCTGCAATGGCTTAAAGTTTGTATCAGTTGTGGAGGTATTAGAATCTAACTAGTCTTTAAGATTTACTTCTTGTGAATTATTGGATTTTGAATAATATTTGAATTTTGATTAAATAAGTTTTGTTGATTATTTGAAGTTGCTTTAATAAAGCTTTGGTTATACTTTTGTAAGTGGTTTCTGAGTCTAATAAATTTTATATTTTTATTGTTTTTTTAACTTGTTTTGAGAATTTATTCAATTTATTAGTGTAACTACATTAGAAACACTAATTTATTAGTGTTTCTAATATAGTTTTTGCTGGTCTAGTTCTAACACTTGTTTGATACTTTTCTAGTTTAAATTTTTTCCGGTTTTCTACTTTGCCAGATAGACGTTACTTTGATGGTTGTTTATTTTGAATATATTTATATTTATTAGAAACTAATAAAAGACCTGAGCTCAGGCAGAACTCTGGATTTGCAGAGTCATGTTAACTGTTAGGTTTAAGTATAAGTATTATTATTGATATTTGATAGTATTAGCGACTTTGCAATATCAACTCTCTTAACGAAGATATGTAACCCCAAGATGACTGAAAGGGACGTAAAATGTATGATTTTGATAGTTTATATCCATTCCTCCACCTATAGTCAACATGCATAACATTTTATAGATTTGTTAGAGAATCTATTTGAAGCTTAGGAAATTGCCCCTCTACTGAGGGAAATAGTTAACATAATTTGCTATGGCTCATATTTTATGTTTAAAGATAAAATTTACAAGCAAACTAGGGGAACTACTATGACAGCTAAGTCTGTTGAAAACGTTAGCTATTAAAGTGTATGTTTTTATTTGTCAACTGCAAACTCTGCTGAGTTTTTATTTTAAAAAGAAAGACAAAAACTAGCAATATGGAGAAAGCTGACTGTATTTAACCTGCTAATAAATGAAAAGGATCTCTTTAAAGGATTCAGAAAAACAAAGTGTATACAAAATTCCAGAGAAGGACATAGACACAACAACCAGCATATTTCATAGGGGATAACTACTTGAACTCTGTCCTCGAGGATAGAAGAACACAAAAGACACAGCCAAAGGGAAGCTGACTATGGCTCTATCAATAGAAGCATATGCTAATGACTTGCACATAAACTGGGACAATGCAAAGATCATAAAGCCCATTAACATAAATTTGCAGGCTTTGACAACAGAGACGATAGAAATAATGAGGAGGAAGAAGAATGAGAAAATCTGAAATGACAGATCAACTATGGAACTACCTCCACTGTGGGTCTATGCTATAGAGACAATAAACAAATGCAGACATCACTAATAACATATGATATCTATTCCATTTTTTCTATTTAAAGGTATATTTAGTGAAATGCTGTACTATATATATATATACATGACTTTTATATAGTTTTATTTTGCATTTGATTTTTTATTTGATTTTATTTTACTTTTTAGTTATTTTTAATTTCTATTAGATTCCATAACTGCTTTGTTTTTCGCTTCAAATATTTGGGATTTAAAGAGTGCTATTTATTTTTAATTTGTTTTGGATGATTTTTTATCTTAGGAACATAATAACCATAGCAACATGTTGTTGTTCTATTTTATGCTGTTAAAATTTTTAAACTTGTTCGAATATCTATGTAGCCTGAGGATGGTATAGATTACCAAAAACATTAGCTACTTCATAATAAAATTAAAATTAGTTCTCAGCTGTGAAGAGTGCTATTTTTACTTACATTTTTATGAATATAAGCAGTAAAAGAAACAAGGTCTATATTAATGAATTAAATTGACAATGGGAAATAATTTTATATGTATATATCTATATATATGTATATAAACATACATATATATAGTATTTTTAATTATTTACATGAATTTTCAGAATAATAATAAGTCAGAATTTATATAATCTTTACAATTCATTTTTATGAATTTTGAAATTTTACTAATAACTCCATTTCATTCTTTTTCTTTATAAGAAAAAAATTATAATTCTTTTTATCATAATATAACTTAGAATAATAATAATTTTATTAATTTAAAATCCTCAATGATTATTTTAATGTTCTGACTATAAAATCAATGATGATTTCATTTAAGGCAGACTATGAGAGGTATTAATATATTTATTCTTAAATAGAAAATAATTAAATTTATTAATTAAATATTTACTTCTATTTTTATTTAGCAATGAAGTTAATGACTGCCCTTGTAGATGTAGCCCTTAATTTGAGCATTAATTTAGATAATACACAAAGACAATATGAAGCTGAACGTCAAAAAAACAGAGATAAAAGAGCAACTGAAAGACTCGAAATGTTAATGAGCAAAAGACAAGAAGTAAGGAGGACATAAATATTATTATATTTAGTTAAATACTGTGTTTGTTTTTATGTATATATTTATGATTTCATTTTGTCCTGCCATTAAAGGATGTTTATTTTTATGTATGTATGTATATATTTGTACACTACATACATACATACATACATACATACATACATACATACATACATACATACATACATACATACATACATCCATCCATCCAAATGTTCTATAATTTATTGAAAAAGGAAACAAGAAATTAATTTATTTGCAGCATGGAATTATTGCAATATTTGTAATTTTAATTTGATTCTAATTTTTATTGCCAATTATTTCAGATAGTGTATTTAAGATAAAACATCAATAATTAACCATCATGTCTAGGTTGTGAATTATCCCTGGATAATTAGGAATGTATTGTAAATACAATATTATACAAAGGTGTAATAGTAATGCATCACAAATGAGCAAGCAAATCTTATGATCTCATGAAAATTTCTCATTTTTTTTGCCCATGTATAAGCCAACTTCCTTTATAAAAATTTTTTCGTTACAATTTTTTTAAACTTACATATGAATTATATACAGATTGAAGAAAAGTTTTGTTATAAACTTTTGCATATTGATAGGGGGTGTTGAATCAAGTCAAAAATATCAATGAAAATATGATTTAAATGGCACTCTTTTCGAATTAGGACCCTTTAAAGCTAGCCAATCCTAATCAAGAGTGACATAATGTGTGGCAATGGCATTTCGTGAGCTCAGTTGTGTTTGGCTAGCTTTAAAGGGTCCTAACTAGAAAAAGGTGCCATTTAGATCATATGTTCATTGACATTTTTTACAGCTAGTTCTCGACTTACGACCACGATCGGTTCCGAAAGACCGGTCGTAACACGAATTGGTCGTAAGTCGAGT
>WUQG02440186.1:0-13644 GCA_011317285.2 Androctonus mauritanicus
TGATTTATATTTTTTATAAGCAGTATGAATTAGTTAAATTTTTAAAGAATGCTTATTTACAGTTTAGGTGATTTATGAATTTATAACAGGATGACAAAATTTTACTATCCATCAAAAAAATATTTAATAACTGAAAATAAATCCTGATATTGAGTTACAGGTAATGTAGCAAATTATTTAAATATCTGTTTATAAGAATAAATAAATATTTTGTTTATTAATTATTATTGTTACTAATTCTTCCTATATCCAAATAATTATAATGTTTGTAACGACAAAAGTATTATTTTTAAATAAATTTTGAGTAATGATTCTAAAAAAAAAATAAATAAAATATTGATATGAGAAGTGATGATTTTTTCTGTTAATATGTTACTTTATATTCATTAGATTAACTAGAACTCCAAGGTTTAAGTATATGATATACATCAAAGATTACTTAGTGAATGATCAAAAGTAAATTTGTCATGTTTATTACTGATTTCTTCAACTTCTGAATGAAAGTGGACTTTGTTTCTGTTTGGAAGCAAGCTTAGTGATGACCCTTATTGTGATATAGAACAGAGTTTGAAAGAAACAGGTATTTAGTTCAGATCTTGATGTTGTAAGTCTTAGATTCTAATATCTTTAATTTATTGTAGCGTTATTTAAATATTATATAGATAGAGTTAATTTAATTACATTGATATAATTTAATTTTAATCATAGTAGTTTTTATAACTTAATATGCATTTAAATCATTTTTAAATCCACATTTATCACATCTTTCTATTGTCTTCGCTGTTTCCTTAAGCAGTTTAGTAAGGTCAGTAGAACATAATTGCCTGTTCTTAGATATAGGATGCCAATTGACTGGATTTATCTTAGTAAGCCAGTTGGCGAAGAACAATAGGTACAGGATCCAACTAGGATTCAAACCATAGTAATCAGTATATTATAAACAGATTCTATCTGGTAATTTGTAATAAAAAAAGAAAAATTTATTTAATGATGTGATCTGTCTTCTTAATAATATTTATACATAAATATCTTTAAAGACTATGAAGAGCTCCAGATTTGATAAATGATACTTTAGATTGTGATTAAAAATAAACTTACTGAAGTCAAACAAATAATATATTATAAAGGTCAATATCAGTCATATATGAGTTTATTTAACTTTAATTTATAAATAAGTGTTTCATTCTGTAGCAATTCTCTTTTTAAAAACAAAATTTATTAAAAAAAAATATATAAACATTTTAATTTTATAATTTAATATATTATTATTTTATTAATATAATAAATAAATAATTTTATATACGTATAATAAATATTTTGGTTTATAGATTAGCAGATGTTAGCTAGTCTGCATTCAGATAGTTTTAAATCAATCATTTCAGTGATTTAATAAATTTAGATTTTGCAGAATCAGAAAAATAATTCAGAAAAAGCAATGTAGCAATTTAAAGCAAGTACTGTTCTGTTTAATTCTGCTAGATTATAAAAATACCAATGTCTATAAACAAATAAGGATAAATAGTTTATGAAAACTAATTAAAATTTTACAGTTTATGTATTTTAATAAAGAAAAATATGTTATTTTAAAAATTTTTGATATATTTTAATATACATAAGGAAATTCCTCTGAATGCATAACATTTAAAAAAAAAAGCTGTTTCGACTAATTCTATATTTAAATAAAATACTGGGTTCTTTTCATAAGCAAAATAAATTTTCAAATAATAACAACAATAATAATATTTGGTTTAAAAGTCGACTTAGTATGAAAAATTTGTAAAAATAAAAAAATTTATATTTTGAATATTTAAAATACTTTTTTCTTAATCTGAGAAGAATATAATTTAAAAATTCATATAATATAATTGAAATAAGCATTTATTTGGAAATTTTATTATTATATAATGAATATTGCATCACAAAAAATTAAATACATAAAGCTAATTTATTATTGTACTTAGGTAATTTTATGCTTATATAGCGTAACATTTTTGTTTTTCTTTTTTTTTTTTCTCTCAGTGTGACCTTAAATATGACAATAGAGAGATTTCTTTTTACAAAGTGAAAATAATTATTTCAGATATCAAAAATGTTGGAGCCATACTCTGTTGAAGTTTTGTGGATTGTAGTTGTTGGATTCCTAATAGCTTTTGTTTTAGCATTTGGAGTGGGAGCTAATGATGTTGCTAATTCTTTTGGAACATCAGTTGGTGCTAAAGTACTTACATTACGGCAAGCTTGCATTTTAGCAACAATATTCGAAATTTTGGGAGCTATACTTATAGGTAAGTTTGATTCGAAGTATTTAGTCATATTAATATTTTTTTTTGCATTATAAACTATGATTTATAGAAGTTTGTCACTGTATTGTTTTTTTTTTTTAATAATAATTTAAAAATAAGTAATATGAGTTAGTTGTAGAATTTATGAACTCGTGATGCTACTAATAATAATAGATAAAATTATTATTATTATTTAGAAAATTTTTATTCTGAGAAATTACTTTCAAAATAGATAAAATATAATTCTGTTGCATTTGTTTTTGTATTTAGTATTATTTCCAAGTAAAGGCAAATTTTTGTTAATATATCGAGTTTTTAATTCTTTAAGATTTTAATTACAATAATATAATTAGCAAATAAGAATTATTAATATTTTCTTAGAAGATACTAAGAATTGATTCATATCTAAGAAGAAATATTTATGATTTTATTTTAACTTTATATGTATCATTTTTCTTTGATGATATGTTTACTGAAAAATGCAATGTGAATTCTTTGAATTCATATTTCTTAAAAATTAAATTTATCTCTTTTTATATATATATATATATATATTGAATTGAATAATTTAATTTATAAAAATTAGTTTAAAATTATAAAAAGTAAACTCTGTATAAATCTTCATATAATTTCTGTATTCTTATAGATGGATATATGAATTTGTAGGAATACTAATAATAGTAAAAAATTTTGAGTCAAGTTTTGAGTATTAAGATGAATAAATCTTCTATGTATACAATATATCTTAGATAAATACATCTAGCTTTAATTTCACCTAATGTTTTTTATTTATTTTTTTTATAAAGTTTTTTAATCATTTGTACTATGTCTGAACTGAATTTTCAGAAAATCATATCAAAATTCACATGATAATTATAGTTAACAAATAATTTTTGTAATTTTAAAATGTTACTAAAAAAATCTCAATTTTATCTACGAGAATAGTCAGTTTAATCCAAATTCATTATGAAGAATTTTTTGAAACTCATTTTGTTACTCTGAAGAATATGTGCTTCTCTTTCATAATAGCTTCACTGTAAAAAACTTATTATTTGCAGGAAAGTTGCAATGATAGTAAAGCTTATCTCTTATAGGAGAGAGAGATTTCATGAAAAATGAGACATTACACAGTTTTTTAATGAATTTATTGAATTTGGAACAATTAATTATAGGGAACAAGTTTCTTATAGATGAACAATTCTTAATAAAATGTGAAAATTATAAAAATTATTTTTTAAATTGTAAATATTAACCAAATTTAAATTAGATTAAATATTCAGAAAATTCTGTTCAAATATTGTGTAAAAAAAATTAGAAAAATATTATAAAATAATATTAAGCAAAATAAAGATCAGATACATTTGTCTTGGATTATTCGTATGCATATATATATCATATAGCAGTAATTGTGTGTTCTATATTTGTTTTCTTTCAGTATTGAGATAAACTAAATTTAATTTGATGAAATTTTAGTATGATCAGCTATGATGCAAGTTACTATTAGTAAAGCAATGCCAATTAAAATGCATATTCAAAAGATAAATTACGTGTATTAATATGATTATAATTTTTTTAAATTTTGAAGCTGCATTATTGAATTTTGTTACAACTTTGTAGTTCAATATTTGGTAAATTTTTTAAAAAAAGTAAAAAGAATTTATAAAAGCTTATAAACTTTTGAATTTTATTTATTTAACATCTCTCTTCTTCTCATTAATATTATAGATATGAAAAATTATCATCATCATTAAAAGCAGTGTTTGTATTCAATATAAACAATTTTATGATGAAATGTAACAGTAAGATTTAAAAAAAAATTTGAAGAAATTCAAATAAATATTTTCTCAAAATTGACATTAAACATTTTTGATTAATTTTAATGGACTGAAAAGAATTTTTTTCCAAACTGAAAAAGTTTTACAAGTATATGGTGTCCAGAATGAAAATAAAATAATTTTTTAATAAATTTTAATCAGTAGATTATGGAATGTCAAATTCGTTTATATTTTGCATTTTAATTAACAAATATAATGAATTTTATACATAATTTTATTTTAAAAATTAAGTTTATATATATATATATATATTTTTAATTTGTAATTATTTAATAGAGGGATAATTATAAAAACAAGTACTATGATCAATTTATGAGGAAATTATTATTATAAAAAATTAATTTATAGATATATTTAAAAACAGTGTGTTATATATATAATATTGTTTTTAAATATTTTATATATAGTTTAGGCTACATCATAATTTCTCCATAGATTGATCATAACACTTATCTTTCTAATTATTATCTCTATCTATTAAATACCTAAAAATTAAAAATATATATAAAAGTGTAATTTAAATATATATATATTAATAATAATAATTAAATTCTAAAATCATTATTATTATTAACTTATCATGTTATAGATTCAGCTGATTATAATGATAATGAATTATAATAATAAATATGTTTTAATAAAAATTAGTTTGATTGTACAAGCAATAAAATTCACTTTCAAATCATAAATAAAAGTCAGTTACTAGCTCTCAGCTAACTGACTTTTATTTATGATTTGAAAGTGAATTTTCATGTTTTCACCTTAATTGTTTTCACTTTAGCTGAGAGCTAGTAAATGACTTTTATTTAGTTTGATTGTTATAAATTTTATTCAAACAAATTTTATTTATGTAAAATCACTGTTGTTGTTAAAATACATCGTAATGCGAAATCAATTAACCAACTGCTTGTAAAATGTGGTGGGTTGAAATTAATATCGAGCCAATTCTCCAAACTCTGTTACTCTATATTTGATTTGAAATCAAATTATATATTTTTATTATTATATACGGAGTCAGATATGTAAATCATATGATAAAATATCTGTAATATAATGATGATAGACTTTATATCCAAATGTTCCAGCATTGCTCATCACATTTTTTTTAATTTGTGTGATACATTTTATATGAAGATACATTATTATTCAAGAGATTAGCATCTTTAGACAGTTTTCTAGGCTTCTTATTCTTGATGGCAATTTGCAAATGATTAATTGGTGCAAATCTTAGTTGAAACAATAAATCAGCAGGTAATTGGCTATCTGCTGGTTTATCTGTTTTTATTAATCAGCCAATGCCTGATAAATTTCAGCTATTCCATATTTGCCATGAAAAGCATCAAATAACTTCGACATATTTAAATGTCAAAATTAAATTTAAATAGAACACTTAAATTGGTTCATTTAGTATTTCAAAGCCAATTTATGTCAGCAAAAGTAATGTTTCCAGTGTTTTTCCTCACTACAGAAATGGATCATTGTTTTAATATAAATATCACACAGATTACAGTAAAGGGCACTGTAATTTGAGGATGCCATTTTTGCTTTAAAAAAAAAGTGAAAAATAAATTGTAATCTGGGAAAAAATTGATTAAAAAAAATTTCCTACTTAAAACTTTTATTATTATTATTATTATTATTATTATTATTATTATTAATTTATTAGAAAATTGAATTTGCTATCTCTTCATATAGTGTATACATATATATATGATGGAAACATTATACAATGCAACATTACTGCCTGCTTTGAAATATTGCAACTTTGTAGGTGAAACCTCGGGTACCTCAGCAAAAGTTTCGAGTTATCTCTGAGCCAACATATTTACTATTTACAGTATGTACTTTTGGATTGATGATGATTATTTAATTTTACTTTAATAACTCACTACAGCACTTCTTGCAGTATTGGGATACTAAGTTTTATTGTAATAATTATATAAATTACAATAAAAATTAGTATCCCAATACTGCAAGAAGTGCTGTAATGAGTTATTAAAGTAAAGTGATATTAGGGAATAGCAGTAATTATCTTCTAAGTTTGTTGATGATTATTTTACATAGCTTCATGGCATGCCTATGGAATTGTCACTGGCAGATATCATACTCCATAATTTATGATAAATTATATTTGTTTGAATTATATCGAGTCGCAGAATACTACACCATAATTTTAATCTGTGTTTAGTGTGACATACTATTCTTGTCATTTCCCTTGTATAAATCATGTGATTTAAAATTTTTTATCATAAAATAATATAAAATCCAATTTTCATTTTAAAATTAATACAGTACAGTATTTCAAATAAATTTTCTTTTGTTAATTTAAATTGATAAATAAGTAGCAGTTTATATTAATGCTAAAGAATTTAACTGGTAGTTAGTTACATTTTGAAGATAGAAATTTTGTTAGCTTTGATATTTTTTATAAATTATGACTTCAGTATAGCATGATAGAATAGTATATTGTGATATTCTAAGCAGCACTCTCTCTCATCACTCTCCATTATACTTTGATCATCAGGTGTCACCTTGCTGCTGCTCTGATCAGCCCATATGTGCAGAATCAATTGTTCCAACCAATTAGATCAGTAGTTCATATATAATCAGTTGTGAACTTATTAACCAATACAATTTATTTTTTTCGTATCATTGTGCTTGGATATCTAAAACCAACAGATACACCACTTTAAAGGTTTATGATCCACTATTTTGGCTATGTAATTTTCTAAAAGAGCCATCTAGTATTATCTTTGTCATTGAGTGGAGGTGCAATTTTTGTGGAATGATTGATGGTCAATTGTCCATTCACATCTTGTAATATATCTTAGTAAATGTAGTAATATTATATGAAGTCATTGTCACACTAGCAAACCATTATGCAGATTAGAAAGATGAAATTTTCAGCTTTGTTTTCTTAATAATGCTATCATATGTTACAACATGGAACAATAAATTCATAACAATAAAATTATTCAAAATTGCTATAAAATAAATGGTTTTTGTATAATATCTTGATGTTTGTGTCATTTCAGGTTTTATATGTTTATTTTAAGTATTATTTTTTTCAATTATTGGAAATTTTTTTTTCATTATCTATGAAATAAATGCCACATGAATAAATCATGTCTTATTCGGTTTGGGTTGTCTTTAAAAAGATTCAGGTACTGAAGACCCAGTAAGAGGAGAATTTGTGGAGGCTTTTGAGATTTTTAAGAATAAAACTGCAGAAAATAATACCATAAATATCATTGAGCCAAATATAGTAAGCTAGACATAGGCCTGGTATAACAAAGTAATACAGAAAAACTAACTTAATCCTAGTAATTGTAATGCAATGATAAGACAATGTAAATTATTTATTTCCTAAAAAATTTTAAAAAATTTATTTAATAAATTATACATACAGTATAATATAAAATTAAATTAAAATATTTTAAAGATTGTTTTATGCATACGAATTTTTATTATGTAACATCATTGCCATAGTTACTGTTCATTTCAAAATGAATTCAAAAATTGTATTCTAATGTTTATATTGCTTAGTAATAATTGCTGAAAAGGATCCAGAGGGTCAAAAGCACTTCAATAAAATTATTTTAAGTTGAAAAGAAAAATCTGAAGTTTTTATTTCTATATTTTTCTGCTCTTTGTGCTGATTTTTCAATGTTTTTTTAATTTATTTTTGAAAAATTTTTTTTATTCAAATCCAATTTATTTAGTAATAATTTATCTAACTTTTGATGTAATTTGAATTTTTGATTTATCTAATATTTTCTTAGTATGCATTATCTCAAATAATTGGGATTCTACTGTATATTATTTTAATATGTAATTTTATTTATATCATTAAAAGTTTTGAATAATTTTGGATTGTAAATAGACTAAATGGGAATCTAACCTACACATTTTAGAATAAATTTTTTTTTTTGTGATATATCTTCCGATTATATTTTGAAGGTCATAATACAAATACATTTTTTGTTCATAAGATATATTATTATTTTATTTTGAAAAACATTATATATCAAAAATATTTTGTTCACCTTAAGTGCAAACAAAAGACTTGTTATATTTCTATATTTTAATATGTACAATAGAGGATAAGAAATTGGATTGGACTATTATTATTATTTTTTTAAGCAGTTTAAAACTATAAAAATTAAAAAACCATTTGCTCTTAAACAATACCACAGTTCATAACAGTACTATAAGCAAGTAACATTTTAATAATGTAAAACGTTTTCGGACTCGGTAGCAGTCCCGCATCAGTACATGTTTCTTATCGATGCACTATACAGTGCATCGATAAGAAACATGTACTGATGAGGGACTGTTACCAAGTCTGAAAACGTTTTATGATATTAAAATGTTACTTGCTTATAGTGCTGTTATGAACTGTGTTACTATAAAAATTTTTCATAGCAAATAAAATTTGAAACAATCATTTAAAAGATCATTTAATTTTTTAGAAACAATTGGATTTATCAATATATCAATAAATGGTAAAAAATTACTCCAATTATTTTTAGATATTAGACTTGCTGTTTTGTTATGTATATTTTTAAATTAGAAATTTATTAAAATCTTAATTTTCTCTTAGCATATTAAATGAAAATAATTGTACATTGGACTTTATGCAAACATTAAAGATTTTCATAAAAATTTTCATTGTTAGATTTTTATAATGTTTATTTTCATAAAAATTTTCATTGTTAGATTTTTATAATGTTTATAAACTTATAGTTTATAAACATATATAATCTAAGAACATATATTTTGTTGTTATAAAATTTCTTTTTAGCAAATATTTCTATAAAAATATTACATGATTTACTAATTGATTGCTATTAATTTAATCAGTTGAGGTAAAGCTAACAAACAAAATTAATTAAATGCAAGTAGTTTCTATGACTAATTATTTCAAAGCAATTTTAATTAGTAATTAAATTTTGTAAAGTTACCTAAAAAGGTTAAGATTTATTTCCATTAAAAAGAATTACTGTTAAGTTCTTTTATTCCTTTTATATCTGCATTCTTGAAATTTTGCCAGATGACAAATTCTGCAATTTATATTTTCTTTATGTTGTCATTTTAAAATTTTTACGTCCAAATGAATATTAAAATAAAAAATTAATTTTTAATTTATTATTATTTTTAACTTAATTTAAAATATCAAGCTCATAATAGCTAGAAAAAAAGCTAAAATAAAATAAAGTTCAAAATAGGTCATTTTTTTTAACCTGTTTTGAACTTCATAATGCAAGTTTGTTCATTTCCCAAGATAGACGTTTGTATTTTATGCTATTAATTTTAAAAATTTAAGTTACTTTTAAAGAAACAACTTTTATAAATGTATTTTATATACTTACGTCAGACATATCATCATTTGAATATCAATATTTCAGTTTATAAGAATTAAAGCTCTCTTTCTTTTTATCAAACAGTTAATCATGTAAAGTATTATAATACTACAGCATATATTTTCTCTATTTTTTTTAAAGTTTTAAAGATAATTTTGTAATTTTGTCGTGCAAATTTTTTTAAGCCTGTCTCAAAAGATGATTAAAAAATACCATCAGACAATTATAATAACTATAACTACATTTGTTAAATTATTTATAAATTGATACTTGCAATATAAATGAGAGAAATTATCATCATCATCAAAAATAATTTTTTTTATGATAAAGCGATATTCTTTACAAAATGTATTGCTATAATTATTATATTCGTTATTTATTAAGAATTAAATGATGCATTAAATAAAGTTTACATTATAAACTATATTTTGTTAACAAATTTAAATATTATAATTAAAATTTTAGGTTTAATAATTGAATGCCAATTATTACCTTAGTAGAAATAACAAGAGGCATATTTATTTGATTAACATTGTTAAATATCCATTTTTTAGTAAGACTTCATAGTACAGTTTTATCAAAAAGAGTTACAATAAATAGCAAATGAGATAATCAAATAAACAATCCATTAATTTTCAATTCATATAATTAATGTATGCACTTGGCCATATCTGTTTATCGTAATCATAGATTACATTTTTAACTAATAAAAGATTATTATGGAACTGTCTTCAAAGACTTGTTAATTCAAATACGTCTCAGTGATCTGAATTCTGTGGATGATATAGTACTTGTAGATTCCAATCTATCCAATGCAAAAGCATTTAGATTTCAGATAAATTAGAGTAAAACAAAAATCATAAAATTCATAGAAGAATTCATCTTCCTTAACCAAATAATATAAGAGGATTTCTTAAACTTATTCTCATATCTTGGCTCATATATAAATGATTTCTAAATGGATATTAAAATGAGGAAACATAGACCTTCAGTTACATATAAGTCTGTACAACGTATGGAAATCCCAACTCATCTTCACCCAAACTGAACTCAGACTCACAAAAGCTTAAGTCAAGCCATCTTTTTCTATTGATCCCAGATTTGAAACCTTTCAAATAAAAAAAATCTCTAAATTATATAAACAGGTTTGGAACTACTTGTTTATGCAATATCCTTGAATATTCCCATACTGATCACATAAGAATGATATAATAAGAAATTATATCATTCTACGTCAAAGCCTATAGATTCCGTTAACTACAACAATCCAAAAAAATCAAATTAAATGATTGGAACATTTCAAACACTCCTTGTGTATTCATTTCAAAGCACTAGTTCTCTATGAACTTTCAAATAGAGGAAAAAAAAATTTAGAAGTCAGTTTTGGGAATATATCTGTGATCTCCTTAATGAAGGCTGAGCATCCTTTCCCTTGAATATATACCAAGCTGTGCAGGACCAAGAGCTTTGGTCTACTTTCTCTGTATAAACTTATTTGGTTGTACTTTACCGTATAAGCCCTTTCTATTTGTAATTTTCATAATTAACAAATAAATGATGATGATGAATTAATAAAATTAATTTATGAAAAGTATAATTGTTGCATTACAATTAGATTGTATTTATTATTAGATTATCATATATGGATAATTGAAAAATTAATATTTAATGATATTTTTGTATAAAATTTTGTATAAATGTAATATTTTTGTATATTTTTGTATAATGGTAACATAATATGATATAACATAATATTACATTTATGATACTACAAATGAATGATATCAAGTTATGAACTATTAGAAAATAGAATTATTGGATCATGAGTATTGATTGTTTATTAAAAAAAAAAAGAGAGTCTATTTTTTAGGAAATATATATTAAATTTATGTATTTTTCCATCCTTCAATTAAGTATTACATATTTATACGTTGAATATTAAATAAATTGTGCGACTTCATAATCAGCCAGTTTAGATGGCCAGTTTGATTTTTATGGGAGTGTATTCATATCAATAGAGAAATATAGGGATTAATATCACTTTACTAAATAAATTTTTATCTGTTTTTATATTATTTAATTGGATTATCAAATTTACAAATAAGTATAATAAATGCTATAATTTATCCAGTATTCTTTAATTTTAAACTTTTAATACTTTGATATATTTTTTTCATTTATAAAAAATATTGAATTAATTTAAAATATTTTATTTTAGGATCAAAAGTTTCAGACACTGTCAGAAAAGGAATATTTGATGTAAAAATATATGATAATCAAGAAAAACAACTTATGCTTGCCAGTCTTGCAGCCTTGACAGGTATAAATTTAATGAATAAATGACATTTCTATGTTTTTTTTACTTTACATTTTCTTATATTTTACTTTTAAAAATTAATACTAAGTACAACTATACTTCTTTACCCACTGTACTAAATATTTAAGAAAAAACTAAGCACTTTAAGCAGTTGTGTGAACTTTCTTTTAATCTGGTTAAAGTCTTCGGCACTACAACTTTGCCATCTTCAAGCTCAAAAATATAAGAGTAAAGAACTGTGGAACATGGATTTCAAAGTTCTTTTCATGTTCCACAGTTCTTTACTCTTATATTTTTGAGCCTGAAGATGGCAAAGTTGTAGTGCCGAAAATGTTAGCCAGATTAAAAGAAAGTTCACACAACTGCTTAAAATGTTTAGTTTTTTCTTACTTATATTTTACTAAATATTTATGGCATGTCATGATTAGATTAGAGTTTTCTTATTTTACTTTATCATTAATTTTTATCTGATTTATTTGAATTTGTCCTTTCTAAATTAAATTTTAATTCATCCTGATCAATATCTTATAAATATTTCAATTATCAATATATTTAGTAGGATGGTATGATGGGCTGTTGTCAAATCCTCAGTAATAAATAAAAAATTTGATTTTAACAATAATTATATTCATTGATATATCTTGAAAGTCCATGCTTTTTCAATGTACACCACTACCTAGTTATAATGTAAGTTTGTGAATTAGAGATCCAACTTGCATTATAAGATAATAGTCGACAATCTCAGAATTTCTTTCGAAGGGATGGGGAAAAGGAAAACCTGTAGTATATCTGAATCCATGGTATAAATGACAGCATTATATCCAGGGAGCACTGTATAGCCATGAATTATCTTTCTGCATCTAATACAGACATTTCCCAATTTATATTTATATATGCTTCTGTAAATTTGACTTTACATAAAATATTTTCCTTAAATCTTGTTTATGCTTTTATCTGAAAAAAAAATCGTCTGTATTTATAAATTTACAAGTACAGATGATACATGTTAGTTTACAATATTTAAAAGTTCATCCTATGTGATTTATAATTGATTGTTTTATATATTGTTTGTTGATTTTAAATATATGTTATTGGATTCTTGTTGGCATTCTTTCTCTTCAGTCAGAATACAATATGGCATCATAACAATGTGTAAGTACAATCACCATAGTCCACTTATCATTGGGATTTTTTCATTCAGAATTTAAAATAAAAGAAAAATAATTTTTCTAACTTGTGCAAAATTTGTTATGTAAAAAATTCTAGTTATTTGTATAAACTGGGGAATATCTATTTAGACATCAGATACAAAAAAGAAATTGTTATTAGATAATTAATACTATCTTACATTAATTTTACATTTATTGGATTAAAAAAATATGACTAAATAGAACATTTCCACAAATTTGAATGTTAATATCAGTCTATTTTGATAAGATTTTATAAAACCATCACTTATTAAAAAAGCTATCTTTATAATCCTTTATATCAAAAGACAGTTTCATTTTTTGTGCAAAGAATAACATTTAGTTTGTGAATACAGAATAATATGTGCAGTCTTTCTAACTGATAATATATTACTAAAGAATCTAATCGAAAATATTTTTTTCCTTATATAAATGCAATGCTATAGTGCTAAAATAATTCAGATTTTTCCTGAATATTTTGAATTACAGGTTAGTGCCACTTAACATCCTAGTATGTTTTGTTTAATAAGATGTTATACAAATTTCAGTTCTGTAAACAACATATGTAAACAAATATATAGTGTATACCAGCGTTTCCCAAAGTGTGGGTCGCGACCCGGCACCGGGTCGTAGAAAAATTTTGCCGGGTCGCGAAAAAAA
>WUQG02440197.1:0-36357 GCA_011317285.2 Androctonus mauritanicus
TATTGATGCAGCACAACCATCCAAGACCTCCTATCTATCACGTTATGTCTTCTTTTAGTCGATGACGTCGGCGGTGACGTCACATTCCTTATCTTCTGCAGTTGACGTCAGATGAACAATCTGATAACTGATACTGTTGAGGTTTTTACGGTAATTATTATTGCGTAAATAATATTATTAATAACCCACACGCCCTATTTTTATTTACAGAAACGGTTCCGCATACGGTTTACAAAAAAACTTTTTTTTTTTATCCATAAATATGGTTTAAAATTAACGAAAAAAAAACTGGTAAGAATTGCGATTTATAAGACTCCCATAAGGCGGAAAAATACACATTTTTAGCACTGTTAACGGAATAGTACCACTAATACGCTGAAGCAGTCGATCTTTGTTAGAGACAAAAAAAAACATGGATAAGTCTATTTGTTAGAATAATATAAGAAGGAATGTCACAAATAAAGAAATATGACTGAAAGTTTGTTAAGCGTGTACAGCAAGACATTCTTTGGCAAAATATGATGGAATACATGACAATGCCTTTACTAGCAGAATTGGATTACATGCGCTATTATATAAGTCGTACCATCTGCTACCGAGAGTCAACATAAGAGATGTTATATATCCGAATTTCTAATAAAACGTGGCTAGAAAGTTGACATATAACTGGAATTTCATTAAAAATGATTAAAAAGTTCTGTATATATATCAGAAAACAGCGCATTATAGAGTTTTAAAGCGCATTCGTTATTTTCAATTTGTTTTCAATACAAGAAATGGACAGTGACCATGTAACGATTATTTTCTTCCTCTGTATCCTTCGTCGAGTATCAGAGAAAATTTTCAGAGAATGATTTTTCATACAACTACCATAAATCCAATACGAATTCTAAATATGTTGTCTACTGTGTCATACGATGCCTACATATCTGGGTCGCAACAGAATGCACTACAAATAAATCATAATTTTTATATAATGATATCTTACATACACCACTCGACACGCGATTAGTAGCCATTCAAATTTAGTAAGAAACGTTCTATATTTAAAGTACAAATTTATACAAAATTTTGAAGATCCCGCAAAATTTTTTTTCCTTTTTTTTCTTTAAACTAAAGAGAGAGAGAGAGAACTATTAAGCATATTTTGCTATTTTGGATTCGTTTAAGTTTTCTGTCATTTTTCCAAGTAGCTGGAATTTTTCTGTGTATATAAATGTATATATATACAGAAAAAAAAACAGAATATTACAGACATAAGGACGTATAAATAACCACGATTAATTTGCTTCTCTAAGTCTTTTTTTATGTTGGTCTAATTTTAACTTTTTTTTTTTTTCTTTTTTTCAGTGCGGTTAATGCAAATTAATAATTCATATACTGGTGCAAAACATACGAAAAAACACGAATTTATTCGTCATAAACAAAATTTTCCTCTTTAAAAATTAAGGAAAAAAAAGTTAAAAAATTTTTTAAACGTTATTGTGTGTTTGCATATTACCTGTGGGATTTTAAACAACTTAACTAAAAAAAATTTAATTTTTTTTTAATATAAAAATGATTATTATTCCCTTAAAAGTATTTTAATTTTATCATTAAAGTCTTACAAATTTTAATAAGTTAGAAATATTTATAATTATAAAAATTAATTTCGCAAAAACTGAATTTGATTTAATTGCTAGCTGGCTATCGTTAACCATTTTTAATTCTTGGATTAGCTCTCGACATAGAGTTAAAACCTTTCCGAATATTAATTATTTTAATATTTTTAAGAATAATTTTTAGGATTAAAAAAGAATTTTTTAACAGTTTCGCAAACAAATTCGGTTATGAAACTATGTTAACTTTACGTCATTCTCTAGTCTGTATGTATATATATGTTATCACGTTATTAATTAACGGAAATAAATTTCCCAAATTAATCATCATAACTTATCATTACAATTACATTAAATTTAGTAATCGAAGTTTAAGTTTCAATTAATTTTGCAGGTCTATCTTTATCCAAACAGCTTAAAAAGAGAGAAAGAGAAAGCATTGCATAAACCGCATTTAAAGGACGAAAAGGTGTCCAAAAAAATAATATTTTTGGCTGTAAAAATGCGCGAGAAAAATGATTACGATAATAGTTGGACCTTCGGATTATGGTACCGTAAAGACGTTGCATAAAGTTCACGCACACGACTCTAAAAAATTTTTTTTTTTAAATTCGAAAATTATATTTCTGCTCACGCTTCGACCGAACTTTTCTGATTAACAAGCGAATTTTTCTTCTCTCTCTCCCCTTCCTTTTCTCAATAAACAAAAATCTTTCGATTCTGTGCAAAAAAATCTAGGTGCAGATTTAGGAAACCTCGGCACAGAAACCATAACGAAATTGAAATTGGACACGCAATCTGGGTTATTATTCCTGCAAGAATTCGAGTTGTTGTCGATTCGTCATAACAATCACGCAAAATGTAACCAATCATGGACAAAAGACGATGATTAGAGATACCACACTATCACGAGAGATTACTGTTTATTGAAAACAAGCCCTAGGCCCCATACCAAACATAAAAAAAAAAGATGTTTTGCAGCTCACGAAACGGTTATTAACGTATATAATTCGTTAATAAAAATGTTGTAAAATTCGGTTATTGTGTTATCTAGTTTTATACATACAATAATCATAAATTATAACTGTTAATAAATGGTAACAGGTTGCTACTACGGGTTATTAGCTTCATTTTATTCGTGATGCCCATGCACGTATGCACTAATTCATCGAAATTTTGTCATTTTTGACATTTCATCAATCACGCTTCCTTCAGACATGTCTTCGAAACTTGAACGAGATTTCTCTGCTTCATAATTAATTTTTTTGATGAGAGTGTGTAAAAAATATTCTATCATATGCTAAAATATCCAAATGGCACAAAATGCGAATAAAATTTATAAAATATAGAAGTGTAGATGCATCTTATCGTAAAATATTTCGTTCTGCACTCAGAACAAACAGGATTTTTTATTTTTTCCTGTTTGTTTTCTCGAAATTATAAACCGAAATATTAATTTATAAATATATACATGTATATAAAAAAAATCAAATATTATAACACACCTAAAGACCTTATTAAAAATGCAATATCGGACAATAAATAATGAAAACCAAAATGGAGAGATGAATATTTAAAAGATTATAAACAAACGCATTAAATTTTAAAAGAAAACATTTCTCTACTGCATCTGGAAGATAACGTGTCCAAAAATGTTTACGGTACACATCGAAGTAATTAAATTAAATTTTTAACAAAATATTCAAAATCTACATAATTAAAGTGATAACTAATCATATATCTTAGCCTTAGAGATGTCAATATGAGAATTCCGATGGAATGATGAGATGCACAGGCTATATTTATCACACTGTTCAATAATTAAAACCCTCCGTTATCGTTCAAATAATGATTATGCTGTTGGTTTTACACATACACGCATTCACACACGTATAAATATATTTTAAAAATTTCTTTCCCTCCATCTAAATTTTAAGTAAGTAAGATTATGGTTATTATTTTGTTTGGTTGAGAATTATAATTTTTGAAAGCAGAAAACAAGTTTTTAATATCGATTATGGAAAGGAAATAAAACACGCGTTTAATATTTAACCAGTTCAAAATTTCGTAAAGGAGAAAAACAGAAAAAAAATCATGAAGAACAAACAAGAAATTTTGTTTCATATTTCTTCTGATGTAGAGGTTTTGGGAAGAAGAAGAAGAAAGATATTGTTAATTTCTGCCGATGGCGAACGACAAACAAACTCTTCTTATTGTTATATCGATTAGCACATATTCTATTAATATTAAATTTCAGAAAGTTAATTGTATTTCATTACTCAAGACGTAAGGCGCATTCCTTTATCATAGAGCTGGAAGAGCCCTCGTGTTGTCAAGTAGAAACAAGTGGATGATGGTGCACGCTCTTAACACCTATAAGTTATTGATTTCCGAAGCAATTTCACTCTTCATTCTTCTTAAACAGTCCGCAAAACAAACAGAAAACGTTGATGAACTAAGTGGATACCATGCATCAAGTGATGCGAATCATCCATTATTTAAATGTTTCTTTCTTTCTCCTTCATTCAACTTTATTTTCAATAGGAGGAAAAAAATAAAAAGTTTTCAACGAAGTTTTTCTATTTTTTTTTTTTTCTATGAAAATTAAGGAAAACGTATCTATTATTATTGTTTACATTTTTATCAAATTATATTGAGAATTAACGAAGAGTATTTTTCATTTCAGTTAGATTTAATTCGATAAATTACTAATTTTTTTTTTTTTTTAGGAGATTCAGCACCACGTTTTCCTCTCCATTAATTTTCTTAAAACGTCACAAAATTAATTGATAAAAATTTCATTTATCGTTATAACTTTCGGTTATAAATTTATAACACAAAATTTTATGTGACGTAACAGCGAAATCTCAAAATGAAAATCTAAAAATCTTCATGAATAAATAATTATTTATCTCTTATAAAATAAATAAATAAAATACACAATATAATAAAATAATAAATTACTTATAAATTAATAATTTATATTATTTTAATAATTTATAAGTGTTTCTGTTGATAGAGAAGTTTATAAGGGCATTTTAATTATATATCAGAATATACAATAATAAAATCATAAAAATTATATAACTTATATATATATATTTATATAAGAATAACAACATCAAAAATTTTGCATTAAATTGATAAATTAATTATTTTATATAAAATATTTATCATTACTTAAAAATTGTAACGTTTAAAATACCTTGCACTTAATGTCCATTAATGATACAGGATAGTTGTCATTAATTTTGCACTTTTAACAACAATAAAAAGTGTTCTTTACTCGAGAAACACTCGAGAGTTGTTATTTTCGAAAGAATACTTTCCAAAAAATAATTTTTGATTAAGTCGTGTTTGAATAATAACATATATTAGCATATAATAAATAACTTTTTTTTTATTTTTATTCATGAATAAAATTTCTTTTAATGTATGGAATCGTTAGGAATTTTCGGTCGGTAGGGAATTATCTAATTGTTAAATAAATTAATTATTATTCTTATTATTATTATTTATTTTGTTAAATAAAATTCCCACGCTGATGTAGTCTATATTGTATATATAAAATATATATAGAAAAAAAAAATAAAAGACAATCCCTAGTTTGTTTACAAAACGTTCTTTTGATAAAACTATAATAAAAAATATATATAAGTATTGTACAGTAAGTTAATCCGGATATCGTTCTATCCATAAAAAATTTTGCAATATTTGTTCTACGTTATAGAACTTTTGCTTACATGTAACTCAAAATGTACAATAATTTTTATGGCTTTTAATGATTAAAACAACGTTTTGTGATGGATAATATTAATATATATATATAAGTATTGTACAGTAAGTTAATCCGGATATCGTTCTATCCATAAAAAATTTTGCAATATTTGTTCTACATTATAGAACTTTTGCTTACATGCAACTCAAAATGTACAATAATATTTTATGGCTTTTAATGATTAAAACAATGTTTTGTGATGGATAATATTAATATATATATATAAGTATTGTACAGTGAGTTAATCCGGATATCGTTCTATCCATAAAAAAATTTGCAATATTTGTTCTACATTATAGATCTTTTGCTTACATCCAACTCAAAATGCACAATAATTTTTTATGGCTTTTAATGATTAAAACAACGTTTTGTGATGGTTAATATTAATAAAAATATATATATATATACTTATATAAGTATTGTACAGTAAGTTAATCCGCATATCGTTCTATCCATAAAAAAATTTGCAATATTTGTTCTACATTATAGATCTTCTGCTTACATGTAACTCAAAATGCGCAATAATTTTTTATGGCTTTTAATGATTAAAACAATGTTTTGTGATGGATAATATTCATAAATATATATATATAAGTATTGTACAGTAAGTTAATCCGGATATCGTTCTATCCATAAAAAATTTTGCAATATTTATTCTTCATTATAGAACTTTTGCTTACATCCAACTCAAAATGCACAATAATTTTTTATTGCTTTTAATGATTAAAACAACATTTTGCGATGGTTAATACTATTTAAAAAATACGCATAAATATTTATTTTGTGGTAAATATTTTGTTATTATTGAGTTTGAAGTATTTTTTACGTTACTCAAATCTGCATGGGCATAAAACAGTCCTATATAAATCCATGGTATTAGCTTCAATTTTGATGTTTTGTTCGTTTTAAAATGTAATAATTATAATAAAATTAAGCTATATTAACTTTTTTATATATTTACTTAAAATATATTTGAAGAAACAATCAAAAAAATAAATATATATATTTTTTTTATAGCATAAATTCGATAACAATAAATTTCTTTGGTAGTAATAATTAAAGAAATGCGTTATGCATTTTCGCATGAATTGAACAAATGCATACGTTACAAGATTACTTTAAAAATATGGATTTAAGAAAATAGTTTTTTCTAAAACTTTTTTTATATTGTGTAAATTCGATTTTTCAAATGCAATTGTCTCGACTGCACGCAAAATATTCCGTTGTACTCTCTTTAGCAAATCTTAAGTATGATTTAAAAGATTATACAGTATCCTAACAAAGATTTAAAACTTTTAAAGGTCGAATTATATAAAAATTTTTATAGAAAAATCTGCATCGAGTTATATTTCTCGATTAAAATGCGAAAAAAAAAAAAAAAATATATGGTTAAACTCGCATGGACATACTCGAAACGTTGGAGAAATTGAAAGAGAAACGTGCGATGCCATAACTGTAAAGAAAAAAAAATCCGTGTTTCTGGTATAAATTTTGACATTATGGCTGAAAAAATTAAAGTAGCAATAAAGCGAAATAAAATAAATCATATTTTCTTACTTTAATATTACATTTTTAACTTTAAAAAACAATTTTTGTTTTTTCTTCTTGGCGATTTAACAAGAATGGTTTCAAATTGGTAAAAGATAATGTTTAATTCACAATAGAGCGAATTGAAAAGTACAGATTGCCACCAACAGCTTTAAACGTGTAAATAATGCAAGAGAAGCAAATTGTGTTTTTTTTTTGAATTGATATAAATCTTACAAAATAGGATCTGTATAAATTTATTCGAGGGATGAGATAGATGTATTAGAATGGACTTAAATTCTGAAAAGCGGGGCTTATCGGAGATGTCCTTCTTGCAGACTAAATTTCCTCTTCTCTATCATTTCAGCAGACTTAATTGAATACGTGATGACATATGGTATCGAGGGTATACTCTATTAGGCTCGCTATCAGAATGTTACTAATGTCTCTCCAAATAATTCTGGTCAGTTTCATTAAGGCTAAATGATTTGTTTTGGAAGTTTTTGTCGGGGGGGAAAGACATTATATACTCTGATCGACAAATCCAGTTACTAAAATGTCTCTTAATAAACGGAGAACTTCGTTAGGCTAATTGAATTTGAATATTTTTTATTCTGTCAGATTATAGCATTTCTTTATTTCTAATGAAGATAGTGGGAGTGAGAAGATTCTCTCTACAAGAGAGATCGTTGCAAAAAAAAAAGAGATTTTTCTTTTATCTGACGCTTTCTTTAAGGAATTCTTAACGATTTTTTAAATTTTATGACCATTAAATGCGGCGTATTTAAAGCACAGTAGGACAGTTATTAAAAGAAATGATCTTCTAAGTGGCTCTTCGAAGGACATTAATTTGCCATGTGCATATTTTTTTTTTTTTTTTAACGTTTCTTTTAAGAAAACGACTCTGTGCATCAAACATATACTGTAAATATTAGATGGGAAAATATAAAATTTACTACTAATCAACCACAGATTTTTTTTTTCCCCTCCTCATAAATAACAGATTTAAGTAGAAAGGAACTAATTTGTTACAGGTTAAAATCCATACTAATTAGAATTTTTAAATCATTTTTGTTGTTGTTTTTCGTTAGCATTACTACAATTTAGTAAAAAAAAACTCAGATAAATTTCTAAATTCAAAATATTAAAATTTAAAAAATAAAAATATTAGCAAATTGCAACATTCGATACCAAACTTTTAAATCAATTAAAATGTACTGTACTGCATTTCTATTCTGCAAGAAATTTCTTGCAACAGAAAATTGCATAAATTATCACAGAAAACACCTTTCGTGACATAATAATCTGCACGGATTATTTTTTCAATAAACAACACGAAACGAACAAAAATATATATATATATTACATTTAGATAATGAAAATTCTTCTGAAAGAAAGAAAAAAATAAAATAAAACTTTCACACAAAAATATTAGAAAAATTAAAGAAAAATTAATAATTTCTAAGAAACCCACAACACATACATACGCTTTGCAATTACATAAACAAATAATGAAGATCATTCTAAACGATGTTTAGAACTCATTAGCATATCACTTTCCCATGATGTTTAGCCATTAAATTAGGATAACTACAAATTAAGAAAAGAAAGAGAAAGCTGTATATGCAATATCAGAATCTTATCAGCAAATTCAACCTACAATAAGTCTATTATTTGGAGTAGTTATCGATATAATCCCTAGTTAATTAAATTCTTTATTTGGTTCATATTGAATCGAATGCAAAACTGGTTATCATCGACAATATTTTTAGATGATAATAGAGAAAATCCTCAAGAAAGTGGTTATTAATATTAAGAAAACATTATAAAATATGAGATTTTAAACTGGTGAGTTGGTTAATCTATGGAGTTAATGCAATAAATATATATTCTTCCTCTCTATAAGATTAATTAATTTCTTAAAATTAGTTTTAGTAAAACGTTTAATTAAATATATCAGACGTTAGAAAGAAAAACAATACAATTTACTGAATGAGGTCATATTGATAAATCCTCTGAGTTTATTATAAGAAGCTTATTTTGTTTGAAAAACCATTACTTCATTTTTTTTGTCATTAATGAAATATGGCATTTGGAAAATTTAATTTTAAAACTACTCTTGTGGTATTAAAGAAAATAGTAAAATATATATATATATGTATTGCTTATTTAAAATTACTCATTTATGTGATACTTCGATTGATATGCGAGTAGTTATTAACGTTATATATAACATAACAGTTAAAATAATGTCGTCCATGATAATTTTTTATACGATATTAATATAGGTCAAATGGTCTGTTGCTTCTTTCACCTGTTTCTAAAGTGGTAAAAATAATAATTTTTCCTACTAAAATATTTAATTGTACATAAATATATAAGTAAATAAATAATTTCCATTCATTATTTTTTTAAATAAACGTAATTCTTTTCATGCAAAAATGTTTGTGAATGGATTAAAAATGCATGCAAAGAAAGAGAAAACATTTTTTTCTTTTTTTTTGCAAAATTGTAATAATAAAAAAAAAATCGACCAAATTTTGTTTTGCAAAGCGTTTTTAATCCGTTAATAAATTAATGCAATAAATACGCAATAAACATGCAAAAAAATGTATTTCTTTCTCTGAAGTTTAAACATTTTTGCTCTTGGTTATCTTCTTGTTTTCTGCATTAGTTTATATTATTTAGCGCTTTTTAGGTGATTAAATACAGGTGTAAACGTATAAATAACACGGGCAATATTCGTTTTACGCTTTTGAATAGCGTAAATTATCCAGAAAAAATAAATAAATAAAAAAAATTATATCGTAATTTCTTCTCTGATAACATATACGCAATGTAGTTTTTCTTTTTTTTAATAACAATTTTAAACGGTTAATAATTTACAGTAACTCCTACGAAGTACAAAAAAATAAAGATTTATTAAAATATTTAGATAAATATCATAAAAATTTAATTGAAATTCTGTTAAATTATGAATAAAAAAAAAAGAAAAAGTGTTTTTGGTAGGACATATTTGATTTATTCCGAATACCATTACACGGCCGCAAGTTGTTACTTCTAATAGCGAATTTATATTAAATTTATAAAGTTTATTTTTTTAATAAAAGGACGATTTTTGTTATTTAAAAAAAAAAAATGTTTAAAGGTGAGAGAAGAGAGAGAGAGAGAAGCGATCATTTTATTGACAGTATACGCGATAAGCGGTCCAGTATTAGAATTAATCTACGAGATTTAAAACTGAATAATCTTCTTTATACGTTTTTATACGTGGCGATTGTTAAATTATAAAGTTTTTAAAACTACTTACCTACTTTGCACAGCATGTTGTTTAACGGAGACAAGAAAGGAACAGTTGCTACTCTCCAGGATAGTAACTGGTGGCTGCGTGTCTGCTGTACTGAGCCTGTGCTCACAGTGGTTGGTACCAACTCGGCAATTGTAGGTGAGGTAGTAAAGCGATGCGGAGGGGAAGCTCACAAACACTGTTATAATGCACGTTTATACTGTTGAATGTACAGTTATTGCACTAAAAAAATGTTTATACATTAAAACAGAAACCACATTTTGTACATAAAAATATCCAAAAAAAAAAAAAGTTATAATCGTCTAACTTAATTATTATACCGAACGGGAAGAATGCAATAAGATTATACGCGCCATTATTACTCGATTAATCGTAATTTCGCTAACGATAAAAAACATTAAATTAACTTATATTTATAGTTTTATGTGTAATATAGACATATATACATTTAAAAAACTGTAAAAATCTACTCATAGTCATACCTATTGATTTTAATTCAAGCACAACCAATATTAAACGTTTCTCCTTTAATGCGTGCAAATAAAATCGATTTAAAAGAAACGGAAAAGAATGATAATTTGGCTGCAGTTTTCAAATCGTAATCCTAGTGTTATTAAAAATGTCTTCTCCAGGAAAAGAAAAAAAATCAGTATATTTAAAAAAAAAAAAAAAAAAAGAAATCGATGCGCTTTTTTTGACAGTTTGGATGTTGTTTACTTTTTAAAAAAAATCAGGAAAAATTCCAAAAGAGAAATTTTATACCGTCATAAAATCTTTATTAAAGACCAAAAAAAAATTATTACTCTGCATGATATATATATATATATATATATATATATATATATTTATGCGATCTATGTTAAAAATTACTCTTCGCACATTATGCGACATAATCGTGTTAAATGTTAATTTTGTTATTAAAAAAATATAAAAGGTCTCGTTTGCGTATATTTTTATCAAAAACTGTTACTCAGGTAGTTCTAAAAGTGATCAAAAATGAAATAAAGGTTTTTTAAAGTATCCTGTAAAATATAAATGATAAATATATTTTTTACCACGACACATATATATATATATACTCTATTGTTCTTCCTTTATTTATTTAAAAATAAAAATAAAAAACTATCTATATATATATATAATAACCTGAAAATAAATTATATATATTTTTGATAGAGTTTCCCACCTTTTTTTTACAGCTTTTCCATTAAAGAAAAATAGATAGTTAACTTTTAATGCTTGTACTTAAAATTCTCGTTTAATTTAAACATCTTTAGAAAAAAAATTATTTAAAACTCGATGTTGTGTTTTAAAGGGATTAAAATCAATTTTTTTATGTTGCAAAAGATATTATAAATGATCAGGATTATATGAAATATCTGGACAATAGTTGGGGAAGAGGATTTATGAAGGAAACTTACATAGTAAATGTGGTTGATGTTCAAAGAACATCGACCCTTTCTTTTCAATTTGAAGCTTGTATATCATCAGATATCAGTCCTGTCATAAAAATGCTGTAGTGGTTTAAAATATGATAGATGAATTTGTAAAAAAAAGGAGGGAAAAAATATATATATATATATATTTTGATCCAAACATTGTTTTGTTATATGTAATATGTTAGATTTCTAGATTTACAGTAACATGTGTATTTATAAATATAACAGATCTAATGTATTTTTAGCAATTTATCTTTGTTATTTTAAAGACAAACTCCTTTATATCATTTTTATTTCGATAAAAACATATTTAATAAATAAATTATGAAGTTATATAATTTAATATTTTATTAAATATAATCGTTACAAAATAAATAAACTTTTTTTTCCTCTTCTTTAATAAAAAATATTGTTGCCAGTGAAAAATTTGAATGTTACTTTTTTTGGATGCTAGAGTAGTAAACAGCAGTAAAAATTTGAATGTTACTTTTTGGATGATAGAGCAGTAAACAGCAGTAAAAATTTGGATGTTACTGTTTGGATGCTAGAGTAGTAAACAGCAATAACAATTTGAATGTTACTTTTTGGATGCTAGAGCAGTAAACAGCAATAAAAATTTGAATGTTACTTTTTGGATGATAGAGCAGTAAACAGCAGTAAAAATTTGAATGTTACTTTTTTGGAAGCTAAAGCAGTAAACAGCAGTGAAAATTTGGATGTTACTTTTTGGATGCTAGAGCAGTAAACAGCAGTAAAAATTTGAATGTTACTTTTTGGATGCTAGAGCAGTAAACAGCAGTAAAAATTTGAATGTTATTTTTCGGATACTAGAGCAGCAACAAAATTTTTCACTTTTGATTCTTTCGTTTACTCGAGTTTACTTAAATATCTATTCATTTTAAAGATATATCTGAATAAATTTAATATACATATGAATAAACATTTTCTCGGGAAAATTAATGGAGAGATTGATCATAACAAACGTTGCTTTTTTTTTAAAAAAAATTAAAAAGAAACAGAGAAACATCTAAAGCTTGAATAATTACACACCATTATGTTTGATTAAATTTTAAAAAGCATTTTGAGCTTACGTATATAAATTTCATTTATACAAAACAAGAAGAAAAATAATTCGAAAATAAAAGAATAATAATTAAACGGTATATATATTTTTTTATGTTTATTTTTTCGTTTTTTTTATTTTTATAATTAGAGAAAAATTTTGTTATCTCGTAAATTTATATTCTATAATTTAAACAAATTATTATTATTATTAAAAATATGTTAATATTTGCAATATTTAAAAGAAGAAATTTCCGAAATAAATGAGGTCTGTATGCTATGTTAATCTTATGAGAAATGGGAGAGAGGAAAAGAATTTTCAGATAAATAGTACTAATTAATTAAATTGCATTCCACTCTTTCGATTTAGAAAATAAAAAAAAAATAATAATAATAAATAGAATTTTTAAAAGAATATTTCAAAGTTGAAAATTTTGGAAAATTAAATAAAAAATTTATTTTAAAATTCGTTAATATTAAAACGATATAAATCTCGTTATTGCTCAAATTCTGATTATAAATTATGCAAAATTTTTCGTTAATAAAATTGATTTTATCTCTTTAGATCGTTCAAAATGAAAACAAGTAGAGATCTATAAATGCTACTGTAAAATGCGAAGAATATCACTTAGAAGAGAGTTGATAGAAAAGAAAATTTGTTTGCTACTCGTTCTCGAATAATTTTCAGTAAATTAATACTTCTGTTTTGCATAATATCAGTAGGAAAAAGAATGAAGAAATCTTTCGTCAGCCTTACAGTTCTGACAATTATACTTATGATTACAAAATGACGTGACTAACGCAATCATGAGAGAGGGAGTTGTCATTCATCATCTCGGTCACACCATACTATCAGACATTAGAAACTGTTGAAAATGAATTTTACATAAATATCATCAAATAAGATTTTTAAATGAGTATAAAAAAGCATCACTCGCATTCTTTTACGCTAAAATGAAAAATGATCTGAAAATTGACGTAAATTTTTTTTTCATCTTTCTTCTTCGTAGGAAAGTTTGTAAAGTTTGATGATGATAGACTACCATTGAAATATCGTCAATCAATTATATTATGATCTTAAATGACAACTTAAATAAAAATATGTCAGTATATATATATATATATAATTAATTATTAACTTTTTAACCGGAAAAATCGATACGTTTAAAGTTACAATTTAGTTAATCGTTGGAGAAACAACTCGATTATCCGGCTTTTTCCATCAGCGAAATAAGTCTAAATGATTGACTTCCTATTCTAAAGTGCAATATCTTACATCAAAAGTATCCCATTTTAGTTTTCTAAGAAATTCTCTTCAATTGTATGGAAAGGCATTTCTATACATTCTAAAAGGGAGTATATAAGTATATATATATTCAGGTTTTTTTTTTCGCTATTCAGAGTTTCTATTATCGATGCATATACCTAGACACGCGATCATATCCAGAAAATTTTATTTTATTATATTTAACTTTTAGTGTAATTTAATAACAATCAAATGGATTTTGGTATAATTCCTTTCGAATGAATTTTAAAGTTTTGATCTTAGGGGAGTATAAAATAATCTAATTTTAAAATAATTATATATTTATCAGATCATAAATCTGACAGGCGAGTGCATTACTAGATAATTATCTGATTATGTATACTAACAATTGGATAATAATGGGTCTTTATCCATTTTAACTCAAGCGTTACAACTGGATAACGCATTATGAATCTTCATTTAAATAAATGATTTTAAATTTGATATATAATATATATATATATATATTAATATTTAATTGTTATGTCATCTCATGAAACAAATTTTACAAATTTAAAAATGGAAATTAAATAATTTGAGCTATCAAAAAATAAAATTATTATTATTATTTTTTATTATTCTATCACTTGCGTTTAAAGTTTTAATGTTTTTTATTTATTTATTTATTTTTCTTTAAAGATTTTGATAGATTTTGAATAAAATATAACATAGAAAATTGCATTACAGTATGTGTTGCAGCGTATTTTATGCGGTTCATAATTTATGTTTTTTTTTTTTATGCAAAACAAATCTAATAATTTCACTTAAAATATACAAACGTTTTGTATACTATAAACATACAAACATTTTGCATGTTTGTATGTTGTTATATGACATACAAGCATTTGTATAACCATACACATTTGCTATACACACATATACATTTGTGTAACCATACCAAACATTTGCTATAAACATACAAGCATTTTGTATGTTTTTTATGTTGTTAAGTATACAAACACTTTGTATACTATACAGGATATTGCATCAATTAATGCATTACTGTACAGGATATTGCATCAAGCGTTTCAATAATTAATTTTAAAAATTTTCATGATGAACAACGACATTTCAAAATATCCAAAAAAAAATCTTTTTTAAAATTTTTATCTAGCATTTCGAAAATTAAAAACAAAAAAAAAAATGCATTAATGGAAAAGCATTTCACCATAAAGAAAAACAGCTTTTATAAATTTTTGAAATCATTGCATTTAATTGAAGAATGGATTTCACAAAATAAGAAAAATTAAAGTCATCTCTTCTGTTATTTTATTAATTATAAAATGAAAACATGTCCCATTTCGTGACAACAGAAAGATTATAAGATTAGAAATTTAAATATTCAAGCAAATGAAATTCCATGATATGCTTTTTGAAGTTATTTTCTGGCATCAATGTAGAAATATTTAAAAACTGTTCATCGAGAATATGATGGAGATCTATCAAATTCATCAATTCATAGGGATTTCTAGATATTGGTCACGTTGTTTATTGATTCTACTTTTAAACGAAGATAAAATTTCTTATATTATATAGGATTTAGTCGAGAATATGTTGGTAGTATCTACATACGTGATATTATTTTCTCTTAGAAGATTGGTGGCGATAGCAGAGTGATGCAATTTTACGTGCATTTATCTAGTGAAGAGACTTGTATGCATATGGAATATATCACAAATAACAATTTGCATATTTTTCATCATAATGGCATTTTATGTACATTTTTTGAATATTTTTGAATTTTTTTTTTTATAATTTTATAATACTTTTTACGATTTTTTAAAACCTATGTTTGTACACATTACGAAATTTTTTTCTTTTTGCAAATTTCTAGAAATTTGTAAAAAAATTCAATTGCTTGAAATATTGGTGATAATTTAAAAAGGAAAAATTTACTGAATTTTATAAAAATTTTTTATTTAATTAATATCGAAATTTTTGCATTAATTATACCACAATGTTTGCAGAATAAATATTTATTTATTTATTTTTTGCATTTATTCAAATCTATTATTAAATCCTTTAGAGACCATAATTATATAGAAATATTTATAAAAATTAAATTTTAAAATTTATATAAATGCATTTTTCTCTTATTTTATATATATTTTTAATATCTATTAATATTTTAAAAATTAAAAAAAAAAAAACATCTTTTCTTCTTTTAAGGAAAAGGAAAAATTGGAAGAAGTAAATTGCACATAAAAGTACTTTGAAGGAAATGATGTGCAAGATGATTTTTAATTTTAATAAATGTATTATTTATATAACAAGAAATTAAATCAATATTTAAATCTGTTTAAGTTTTGTATAGATCGTATAACTTATAATTTATATACTGTATATATATACATATATATAAATATATGTGAATTTATTTATTTTGTGGTGAATATAATGAGCTGAATATTTTAAAAAACGTCTTATTAAATTATTTAACAAGCTGATATATATTCAAGAAAAGTGTGAAAAATTACGGAAAATCTTTTATTCCTGTAACTCGGAAAATGTTTATGAAGTGTTTATGCTATGAAATATAAGATAAATGATAATAGAGTGGCACAATTTAAACACATAATTGATGAATATATTAACTTTAATCATTAATTATTCACGTTGAAATGCATAAACGGAAAATGTAGTAGATCTGCATCTAAAAAAAAAAATGGTTTCTGGTATAGATGTAATTATTATTATTATATATATATTTCGTGATTGAGTACAAAAATGGTTGTTTATCAGTAACCAGCTTTTAACAAAAATAGAGAATAATAAATGGAAATCTTTTACTTGCTCTCTCTCTCTCTCTCTCTTTCTCATTATCAGTCTCATAAACATAATTTTGTTTTATAAAACTTCATTCGAAACTAGTGGAATTGATTATTCCAAACAAAACACAATAACATCTTAGTACATTCTAACAGAATTTTCATTTTAACCTCAAGTCTTCCGTAATCCTATTTTCGATGCGGCACAAAACTAATAAATTGTAATTAAGATAATTATAAATTCCTAACAGTAATTAAGTGCTATCTTCTTTTCTTTGTATTGTTATAATTAAGTTAGAAAGATTTACTCTAGCTTGTTTATAGGAGAAACAAGAGAATATATATATATATATATAATTTCAATCTACCAACCGGGGTTTTAGATTCAAAGGTCAAAGGACAAAATTAATATTTTCTATAAACTTAATTCGATTATCGAAATATTCGAATGAACGTTTTATTGTTCCCACGCTGAATATATAGATATAAAAGATTGAAGTAAAATATATGATATTTTTTTTAATCTGTGTTTCTAAATTTTGATTAAACTGTAGAACAATTTGGAAACAAAAAAATAGGAATTAACTCTTCAGGTTTTAAGGTATAAGGTTTGTTGAAAGCTTTATGTTTAATCTTAAACCAACAGGAAAGACTTCAACGTTGAATCGATATACTGTAATCTTTTTTTTTTATATATAATCTGTAGAATTTGTAAGCGATTCGACTTTAATTAAACTGTGATATAAGAGAGAGAAAGGTTATATAGAACATAATAGCAGATTGTTAAGCCAAGGATAAACATCACATATCTTTAACTAGACGTTCAAAATAAGTGAGACAATTAGCAACAAAATGCCTAATTTTGTTTCCTTCAGATATAGAAAAAATTATTTTTTCTACTGTCCATTCATAACCATACATAACAGCATTTATAATCAATATAAATTAATTTTTTTTTAACAAAAAAAAACACTGATTTATCGAAGAAGTAACTTTCAAAAAAAGTTTTAAAAATATAATAATAATATATGAATAACCAAAAAAATAATAAAAATATTTATAGAATAATAATAAAAAAAAATTCAAAGTAATCTTTAACATACTTTTAAACATAAATTTGATTAAAATTTATACAAATATTAATAAAAAATTGCATTTATTGTAAAATAAATATATTAATATAGATTATATATATAAGAAAACTGAATAATATATCAATATTATTTTATATATTCATGAATTTGTTCGATGTTTCTTAAACTCTAAATTTTTAAAAGAAGAAAAAATATATATATATATAAAGTTTATATAGATAAATGCATTTATAAAGCAAGAAAATTTAAAACTTAAATATAAAGTATTTTGTTTATTTTATGCTTTAAGAGTAAGGAAAATGTCGCAGTATTTTTTATTTTTTATATATATCTTATATATATTTTTTTGTGACACAAACTTCAATATGCAAACTAGAACGGAGATTGACAGAGTAAATATATTACCCAGTCAATGTACCTGTTACACATATACCCTTTTAGAAAAATATTTTGATGCTGTTGTACTTATTGTTCGTCCTAAGCTAATCAATAGAGGTTCCCATTAGCGACGCACCAATTAACCCCTTCTTAATTGGCAAATGTTGTTTGCCTTAAACCTTCGATATTTATCCTTTATACTTAATTTTCTTGATGATTTCTTTTTTTTTTTCTTTACGCTTCGTTAACATCCGACATCCTTTCTCTCTTCCATTTTAATAAAATAAAATTTTAATTTGTTAAAAGCTAATTTTAATTAATAATTTAATCAAATTTATTTCTGAAAGCATGCTTTTTATACATACATATATATATAGAATACAATAAAGTGACTTAATATATTGACGTTAGAAGTAGCACGCTGTTAGTGGCGAAGAGCAAGAAGAAGAAAAATAAATAAATAATGACTAATTTTGTTTGTATCAGAAATCTATCCGAATTTACCGGATTTGCTTAATGTTTATAATAGTTACAATTAATTTTTTCGATGGAAACGTTAAAAATATTAACAGTAATCTTTGAAAAACCGAACAATCTCGGTTAAGATGTGACTACATTAATATTCACTGCATTAATACCGCTACACATTCTAAGTGCATGTACTGTATAACTCCAATTATAGCCTCATTACAAAATCCACCGGCTATTCACATTGATAAAGGTTACCTAGCAGCCTATGTTTGAATGAAATTTAATATAAAAATTTCATATTTTCTAAATTTGATAAAGAAAAATATATACATATATATATAAATATAAAGGAATTGGTGTAACACGTTTGTTTAAAAATTGAATTCAAAAATGTTTTCGTATATTCGACACTGTAATAGTTTTGATTAAAAAAAAATATTATTATTATTATTATTTAAATTTCTCGATAGCCATTTACTGTCAGAAGTTATAAATTTCTGATTAAAATTGTGAGAGATATCAAAAGAGAAGCAATCAGGAAAAAAGCTATTAGAAAAAATGAACAATATGTTAAAATTGACAAATTATTCAACAATATTTTTATAAGTATTACTTTTTAGAATAGAAAAACACAGCTGGTATTTACATAACGATCGTGACAAGAGAAAAATTGCCAAAGAACATTAATTGCTGTATATAATAGGATGAATGAATAATGTGTGGTGCATAGTCTAACATGGATAAACTCTCTTCTCTCTCTCTCTCTCTCTTCGTGATATTTCAACTGTTTATTCAGAAAGTGACTAGTAAAAATAATTGGATTTTTATCAACTCAAAACATTTTTAAATAATATTAATATATATATATTTTCCTCTTAGATTTATTATGCTTTAAATTCTATAAATAAAAAAAAAATTATAATTTGTGAAATGTTTCGAAAAAGAAAACTTTTCTGTAAATAATTGTGTAATCATACCGTAACAATTATTTCTGATTATCTTATGGTCACGTCGGTATCCAGATAAATATAATCGATCACTCATATCAACCAGGTATAAAGTGTTATGAGCGGTGACAGGATATTTCTGCACAAGTGATCCTCCCCCCCGTTACCGGTAAGATGGTAAAGGTGATGCACAGATTTGAGTTGACAGTGGTTACAATTCGACATCAAGACTGGTTTGATAGGACAATGCAACTGTGTACATAGCAAACTCAGTTGGTCCGTAATCAGAACTTCTGCCGAAAAAGTCTATAAAGCAAATGCTTTCGGACTAACATTGATATCCCCTTCAAAAAGTTCTATAGGTTGCCGTGTTTAATCGATAATAACTAAATTAATGAAAGTCAATTTGATTAATTCCCCACATTAACTCGACAACAACGTCACAAAATTTGAATTTAGTAGGCTTACAATGCGCTTAAAAAATTAAAATAAAAATTAAACAGTGGTAAATTTAAACACCGAATTTTTGGATGAAATTTCATCTTTAATTATCAATTAAATTTTATATTATTTATAATTTTTGCTGAAATTTCTTCGACTTTCTTTCGATTTTGTTCCATGCAATACGAAACAAAAATTTTTAGAGAAAATACAAAGGGATTTAAAAGTATTATATATTTTTTTATATCGATTCAAACAACCATATTGAAAAATGCAATAAAGAATATATATATTTTTTAAATTTAAATTTTTTTTTTAAATTTTATTGGCAAACATTTTTCAAAATTTTTCAAAATCTAAAACTTAAAATTATTGGTGAAACCAGACTATGTATTAGTATGCAATCTTCATAGCTAGAATATGTTCAATCCGAGCACGCAAAGTTATCTTGTTGTCATTTGAAGACATGACAAATAAATTCGAAAATGTTAAGAGATCCATTTGATATTCCTCATCTTGATAGAAATGGGAATAAAATCCTAAATTTTGGGAAGTTTTTAGATGTTATGCAATTCGAGTATAGAAACTTGCAACTGCTGCTTGGGAGCTTATCTTAACTGCTTTTTAGAACTTTATTTATGGAAAAATTTCAATTTTTTTTTTTTTTTTACTATTTTCTAACCCATGCATTTTTTTAAAGAGGTCGTTTCTAATTAATATTATGTATACCTAATTTCTTATTACAATGGGTGATATTTATCAAGGTACTCCTTTAACGTCAAGGCATAAACGTCAGTTAATAGCTCCTTAAAGGAATTATAAATAACTAGCCTTAGGCTGTCAGACAGAATCTTCTTTTATATATCATCAGCTACATAATTATAAATTTATGATGATATAAACTATTACAGAACAACGGTTTGCTTGCATTTTGGCATAAACATAATATTTATAGCATTCTTAATTATTCATGTTTTGCATCAAGTATGAATAGTCGCACAATAATATAAGTGAAAACATGTAAAAATATTCATGTATAACTGAATAAAATAAATTTTTTAATGATGAATACTTGCAATTATAAGAATTAATTTATAAATTTTAAATGTACAACAAACTGTGATAAATATCTGGAGAATTTTAAAAGTCGTTATGCTGTTCTTTGATAAAATTTCAAAACGAGAAAGAAAATTATTATTAAGTTAATTTTATTAATAAAAAAAAAAAATAGAAAACGACTCTTATGCTTTAAGGAGAGATATACAAAATCGGGGAATAACAATATATATTATAATGAGAAATTTTTCTCATTAACTGGAGATAATTGTTCCGAGTAAAGCACAATGCGGATGAATGAAAAGCAAGTAGAGCACATTGAAAGAAAATTAAAAATTTCATAATTTCGGCATTACTAAAACTATAAAAATTGTTCTTCTTTTTATTTTTATATTTATTTTTTTAAAACTATAACAGGTTTTCGTTTCGGTCCAAGCAACAAAATCGATATTTCACCGAAAAATAAAACTAAAAAAAAATTATTTTATACTTTAATATGGGAAGTTTTAGTAGAAAAGTTTATTTTCGGAAGTTGTAAAGTAAAAAAAAATTCTGCGAAATTTCTAAAAAAACTGATTATCAATTGAACTGAATAAAACAGTAGGACGGTTATGACGTTCGCTTTATATTCGGAACTTATACAAAATGGATAATACTGGAGTTAGTTGGAACAATAACATTATTGTTTCAATATACTACTCTTGCGGGATTAGCATTGACAATTGCAGTTTATCACTAATTATATACGAGAGTTATAAATGAAATATATGTTTAGAAATTCAGGATGATATATTCTCGTGTTCGGATGCTTAGTATATATATCGAATTAAAAATAAAAAAAAAGTTTAATGAAATTTAAACAAACACTCTTAACGAAATGCTGTATAACTGATGAAAATTCTCAGAAATTCAATTTAAAAATATATAACCTTCGTTCTTCAGATGAAACTAAACAGATCAATCACCGATGTTTCTTCCCTTACGATCACTCTTCTGTTCAATGCTTCCATCCAATCAACAAAATGAAAACGGAATTTAAATAACTTCAAATCTTTAAAATAGAACTCATACTAAATTATATGTTTTCTTTAGCTATTTTCGTTGTATTTGTGGTATCTTTTACTTCCCTGATTATAGTAAACATTGAAGTAATTACGAATCTCTACGTTGACTACAATAACAGTATTTTTCTTAGGATAACCAAAATTTAATGAGTTCCTATTCGTGTTAAGACATAATAAAGAAAAAAATTTTCTGGTTTTTTTCCCCAGCCAATTTCATATTTCATTCAATCTTTTAGTGAAAAGTAAATTTATATTTTATGCTTCCGTTATTTATGTTTGCACAGATGTTTATCTTGACGACAACAGCTGAAACGAGTAAAGATAAACAATAAATCCGAATTTAAATGACTATTCTCAGAAAATTATATAAAACAGTGTGGTTCTCAAAAGAGAACCACACTGTTTTAGATCATCTTACGAGAGGATCGTCTAAAACAGTCGAGAGGTCGATCTATCGAGAGGATCATCTAAAACAGTGTGGTTCTCAAAAGTGAACCACACTGTTTTAGATCATCTTCCGAGAGGATCATCTTCAGAGAGGGGTTTAGAGAGTCATGCACTAAAATAACCAGTTGGTGTGGGGACCATAGATGTGAATGAATAGTTACAAGCAGAGGAAAAAAAAGTGATCCAAAATTTTCCAGCTTAAAATTGTTCTAATTAACTCGCTCTTCTGTAAACAATATTTCTTTCTTCGAATAATATTCCCGAAATTTGCCAACCAACCAAGAATATGATGAAAAGCTTTTGAATTTAAAAATCTCTAGAGATAATATTTAATTTGCTAGATATATTCAAGTCTCGAATCATAGCTGCTGCTTTATCATTATATATTCCTATTTATGTTAACAAAGATTTCATTAATACGGTAAGCTAAAATTTTTCTAACAAAATATTGTTTTGTTTTAGGAAAATTTGAATTTAATATTTTTATAAATTTTATGCCATCAAAGCAATATCTCTTATCGATAATGGCAATAAACGTTCTAACACTTATATATTTTCTTCAAAACGATAAAACATTCAGAGATAATCTATAAAATGTCATTCTCATCACATAAAGACACATTGATGATGGACCGATATGCCTTTATTTGCATTTATACATATTTATTCCCATAAAAAAAAGAATAAAAAAGAAGATATCATCGGATCGGAAAATCATTCGATTTATTATTCTTTCGATAAACAATAATAAATCTAAAGTTTATTGACGAACTAAAGTTATGTTTTAATTATTAATTAACGCTTTCGGCGGAAGCCATTTTCGAATTCTTTAACGTTTACAATTTGAAGATGGCTTCCGCCCACAGCATTAATTAATAATTAAAATACAACTTTGATTCTTCTATAAGCTTGAATTTATTATTCTTTCAATAGATTTACAACAAAAAATATACATTTTTTTTTTTTTGAGGTTAAATCAAAGGATCAATGTCAGAAAGGTTTTAATTAAAAACGCTTTTTATACCGGACAAGAATGAAGTTTAAATATTTTTTTTTCCTTATTAATTTATATTATCAATAAGTAGATTATCTGAAACCAAATTTCCGTTTGGTTCCTTTAAATATTCATGCCGAAAACATTTTAAAATTAAATGTTACTTAAGATATCCGAGAGTATTTTTATGTTAAAAAATGATGATTGTTTCAAATTTAAAATGTTTTATCCAATAGTTTCTAAGGATTTGGATGGATCTACACTCTGAGATATATTACAAACAGATCCTATACTTTCAAAAACTTCTTGATCAAAGATATCTAAGCTTATACCAAGAAGGAATGTAGTTTTTTTTTATTTTTACAATTTTATCCTTTCGATATTTCATAAATGCTTTAAAAACATTTAAATCATTTTTACGAAAACAGAAACATATAGAATGCCTCTTAATTTATTTATATAAACGTGTGTCAAAATAATTCTCACGTTTTTAAAACATATTTTGGCACTATTCTTTGCAGAAATTTAGAACCGTTAATATTAACCTTTAATCAATGGATGTATACAAAAAAAATTATTATTTTTTATATACGTAAATGCGAAAATATGTTACGAAAGTATTGATAATATATTTTTATAAAAAAAAACAACAAAAATCAATGTTTTTCTTAACATTTTTATAGCTTTTATAAATGGCAAGAAGAGATTCTCTTTCGGATATCCTTATATGACTTCTAAAAGAAGATCCAGTTAAAAAATAACTGGCAGTACATATTTTGAGTGACAATGCTTTATAAAAGAATTGAAGAAGCTGTCAAACTATTGACTACTATTCTTTCTCTACGATATATATATATATTTTTTTTTTCCTCATTTTTTTTTTCCTCTCTCTCTCTCTCTCTCAACTGACACAATCTACTGATTGATAGGCTAACCAATAGCGAAGAGATTGCCTATTGATGGTTTTGTATCTTGGAAAGAAGTCCGCTATTAATAGAAAATTGTTAATTTAATTTTCATTTCATTTACTAATTGAATTTTTCTTCATCTTTTAAAAAGTATTTTCTAAACTTTAATCTCGATAATGAACCGAATAAAAGTTTTCAAAAGTAGATTTAAAACTTTTAATAATTGAAAAAGTTCTCTCGTCGAATTTAACTTAGATGGATTACCAGGAAGAAGAAGAAGAAGAAGAAAAAAAAACCGAGATATTTTACTTTTGGGAACGATAAATCTGAATCAAAACTTTTAATCATACTTTTTTTTTTATGCGAAGAAAGAAATTTAATCTCGGTTTTTATATTAAAATATTTTAATATATAAAAATTAACAGAAACGTGGTTTATAGATCATTTTATAATATTTTTTATGGGCACATATAACATTATTACCGAGAGAAATTTTCTAAATTTTTAACACCTTTCTCTTTAAAATGGGTGTTATCTACTCTGAAAGAAAGTGTTTTAGATGGATGCTTTCATATTGTTCAGTTCGTGATTCAGCATATTACTAGAGGATATTTTTTATTTTTTTCTTCATCTCAATGAAAAATGGCACACACATAGATACAGAAATGATGCAGTGCAAATCACTTTTTATTAAATATTCATTTTTGGATGGATTTCTTTACCACGGTATGATACATAAATCATCAGTTTGAATGCGAAAATGATCTCTGATGGGTTAGACAAATTTGGGAACTCGTAAACAATCATATTTAATTCATTAAAGTTATCTCTAAATTATTAATTCATATGCGATTATTTAATCGAATTCTAGTAAAGTAATTAATATCGATTATTGTCTTGAATAAAACGAGAAAGAAACGATTTTTGTAGTGAATCAAAATACATACTTATGCAATTCCACTCTATTGATTATATATATCTTTATGAGATAAATCGCATTATTATTATTATATAAAAGAATGTCAGAGCTAATCTTATTTCTAATTATTTCATAAATTGCATTAATGCAAACGTCTGTTTTTTCTTGAATCATACATATTTTATTCCTGTATGATATTATGGACATTAATGAAGTAGAACTAAATGTTGCTATAAATTTAAGTTGCATATAAAATATCTAAAGCATTCTTTATGTATTCTGAATTATTTATAGATAAACTTATCAAAATAAGCGTCATAAATTCAGCAAACACATATGAAAAGAACTAATCGCCTATTTTACGAACACGCCCTTTATTTTGGAATGATTAAAGATAGGTGATTAAAATATATGTCATCAAAGTCATCTTAAATGCCGCGAACTCTCTACCAAATTTAATAAAAATCTATCAGACAGTTCGAAAGTTATCGAGAGAAAAATCTTAAGTTCGAAAGTCGGTCATTTTTAAATGCACGAAACAGAAGATTATTTGATGCGTTGTCAAAAAGATTATCTTCAATGCCATGGTCTCCTTAGTAAATTTTATAAAAATTTAGTAAAAATAACTGAAAAGTTATTAGTGTGGACACAAACAACTCTTACAAATCTCATTTCTCATTCAGAAAGTAGATTAAAAGACGTAATTTTGCGAATTAATTTATGAATACAAATATATCAAAAATGGAATAAACAATTGGAATAATTAAATAACAAAGTTAATTATTATAAATTAAAGATGCAATATAAAAAAATCTCGCTTTTGTGTTACTTCAGTTTCGAAGATAATTAAGATAAATTACTCGATTGTTCATAAGATAAATTTCAATTTATTTCAGAAGATTATTCTCTTATTGTGTTGTAGGAAATCAGTTTAAAATTTCATTTAAAGATTACTAGACTTTGTTTTCCTTATATATATATATATATATATATATATCAAAACTGGATTCTGTAATTTAATCAATAGTTTTTCTGTAAATTCCAACTTAATTTTTTCCAGAAGACAAAGAGAGAAAGAGAGAGAGAGAGAGAGAGAAAAAAGAGAATAAAAACAAAAAATCAGTCTTGTTTTCTTTTCCTTTCAACTCCTCTGTAAACTAAATCATTCGTATCTCTCCCCATCTTTAAATAAATAAAAAAAATTTTCTACCCAACAGCAATTTAATCGATGGAAGAAATTTGTTTATTAGCTTTCACAAATTACTTAACTAAATAGTCGAGTTTAAAATTCGATCGCTGTTTTGAGAAGTTTTGTTGTCACGCAGCAACGAAAGAAATAAAGAAAAATAAAAAATAAAAACAATAATAATAATAACAACAAACAGAGACGACAAACAATTTTAAATTATCCAGGAATTTATTGGACAAACAAGCAAGATTTTTAACGTCGAAGAAATTTTAATAAACTCTTCTATATCTAACTTATTTTATAATCCTTATAGCGTCTGAAAGTTTTCGATGAAATTTCATTGAGAGGAAAGAAGAGATAAGAGGGTAGAATAACAGTAACGCAGAAGATAGTATAGCTGATACAATATTTGAATAATAGAAAGGACAATCTTTTGTTCGGATGTGAATATTTAATGTACAGGACAAAATAAACCCGTCGACGTATCTTGCAAAAAAAGAAGAAGAAACCAACACCATCTATATTCCTTAGCGTGATGACAATGTCACAAAAGAATAAGCTTTACATCAGAGAAATTGCATAGTTGCCGTTAATCCCTTCTAAAATGAACACTGCCTTATCTCAATGATAAATTTCGTTAATTCTTATTCCCATGACAATTTCTTGGTTTTCATGGTCGTAATCTCTGAGTAATAAGTTAATTTGCTATGTTAAGCATAGTTTTATCCATGAAATTGGTTTCAACGGGTCTCAGATTATTAAAAGCAAAATATTCCTTGAAGTAATTAAAATGGGATTTTATTAATGAATACGTTTTATTTATGCCAATTTATTTTTGATAGCGTGAAAACTATGTGATTTATGAAATCCGCACGCCATACTCGTTCAACCTAGTTAATAAATAATTAAAATTTTAATATTAAGAATATGATATTCAGAGATTTGACCGTATTAACAGTATTTTATTAGAGTTATTAAACTTTTAATGATAGAAAACGGATTTAATCGCTGCCAATTAAGTTGAATTAAATAATGTTTTTTTTTCCTTTACGGAATAACTTCTATAATGGGATTTTATTTTTTTTTATATATAGAAAAATATATAATGGAAACTCAAAGGAGTTGGTATGCTTTTCGATCAAATTCCGTTGACAACTTCGGTTTCTGTTTTTTTCTGAATTCTCTTGGGAAGGGTTTCCAATTCCAGGCGGTTTCACCACACCCACAGAAAATGATGTTCGTCTATCTTCTTTACCACCTAACTCAGAAGGATGAACCAACAAGTTTTTGCTATGGCTGTATCTCTTACACAAACAAGAACTCTTATGACACGAATCTAGATGATAAAAGTGAAACGAAGAAGGAAAAAATATATATAAAAAAAAGCAAAAATGAGCACTACTTTGAAAGCTAACCATCTGCCAGTTCCCTATGAGAAGGAACTTAAATGATTAGCTTGATATCATCAGACAGAAAGCTTTCCAGCACTGATTTCACAGAGAGTTTGTCATTGGATTTCTCCAAAAGGATTATTCCGGCCAACACTAGACATTCTGCTTTCTGTACCACTCTTCTTCTTTCTAGTATGATATGGATTTGACAGGCCAAATCGTATTTACAATGCCTCTAGAAATTGTAAAGCGATAAGCTACCACATTTCACACTACACTGGCAAGTGTATAGCCTAGAATTAATGCTATTTTATTAATAAAATAATCCAATTTTATCCAGAAAAACTACTAAGAACGTAAACGCATCGTAAATTTAAAGCCAATTAAAAACGTATAAATAATCATTAACTTCGTATTTTATTTAATTGGACCCGAATCGATTTTTTATTGACAAAATTTTAATTATCGCGAATTTCGGTGATAACTGTAGGAGAACTTTCAAAAACCTAAATTTTGTTCCAGTGGATACAATCGCATTCGATTGCCTACGTTTCTGAAAATGCAAGACAAGAAGTTCAATATTCTCGGGCTAAAGGAAGCAAAGATACTTCCGATATCCATCAATTTTAAACATTTCACATACCGATCTGTTGGAGAAAACAGCAAAAAAAAAAATAAAATAAAATAAGAAAAAAGTCTGACATTGTTTTTATGGATCTAGAAAGTTAAAGAAAAGTGTAGCGAGTTGTGTCTAGTGACAGACATGAACGAAGTGCGGTCTGAAGTAAAGAAATACAATTACCTTGTTTGTGTTGGACCAAGAAGAGTGTCAACAAGATTTTATTCTTCTATACTTCTATCTGAAGTGCATTTTTTTTGTTAATGTTGATCATCTAGTTTTGGTTTTCTCTGAGAAGAAATCGGGTCTTATTCTTGAGCAATTTATTTAATTATCATTTTTCCATTCTTGTTTATTGCACACAATTAAAGTAAGAGGTTTAATACTTTAACTCATTTATATGTATAGTACCTTACTGAGTAATAAGCCAGAAGTGAGTTCTTAAGTATAGATAATCTAAAGTTAATTTTCGCAGATATATTCAACATGAATTCTATTAAATTTCCTCAAATTTTTAAATTCAAAAAATCGTGTTTAAACATACTGAAATACGATTAAAAGTTTACTGTTTCGTATACAAGTAACTATAAGTTAAAATAATAAACATGCGAGTAAAATATCGATTAAAACTTTTAATGTTTCTTCAAAACGAACGTTAATCTATGGTCAAACATTTGCTTCACAAAATTCCCTCATATAACATATAAAAATTCGCCATATTGAAAAAAATAACTTCTAATTTTATGTTTATTTTTCGTCTTTCTCATGAATCGGAAGAATACATCAATATATATATATATATATATATGTATAACATAGAAAGTTATACAGATGCCAACTTTGCTGTGCATGGAATTTAAAATCGATCAAATTTAGAGAACCATAAGATACGAAATTTTGGAAGATCAAGTAGATTCCAACTTTAAAATTGAAGAAGAGACGAAAAGAAAAGGAAAAACATCAGAAATTTTATAGCATTTTTACAAGAAAAAATATATAGAGAGTAAAAGCATTTTTTTTTTTTTTTTAATATAAGAATTATATTTATATGCCATCAGTGTAAGGCAAGAGATACATTTTATGAATATTTATATTATTATTTTTTTTATAAAAAGATGTATAAATAAATAAATATGTATATATATATATATAAAATTCCTTCGATACCTGTACTTAGACAGTTAAGAGGTATAAAAATAACAGTAGAAACATCCTATTTTTTTAATGGATTTGTTTATTGGAAAGAGAAAAGTCTCTGTGGATTTAGTTAGCAGATTAAAAACACGTTTCTTCTCAACTAATTCATACAATATTCAAGAGTATATATATATATATATGTATATATATGGAGTGGTAGATATAAATTTCATAGAATGTATTTTGCAGAATTAATACTTTCATAAATTACTCCACAACATATCTATAATATAAGGAAATATCGTTCTTATATATGCATAATTCAGCATATTAGCTGCAACAGCGTGATGCATTTTTAATGCAGGCAGATAATAAGAAAAATAGATTAACTATATTCGACATTTGTAACAATTCTTTCAGAAAATATATATTTATATATACATATTCTAGACAGTTTTTCTTTCTTTGCTTTTTGTAGGAAATTAAATGACATATGTCGGTATTTATATAACAGAAAATTACCAAAATAATAAATCTACGTGGGTTGAATCATACGTGTATAAAAAGTATAAATATAATCTTATAAATGTAAAGGAAGAATATAAAAAAAAAAATGATATTATTAAATAAAATTTTTGCAGTTTGTCAATCACGGTAAGTAAATTTGCCAATAGAAAGTGGTACGAAACTTTCATATATTGACAAATATATTGGAAGTTTGATAGACTTTTACCTAACCTTCGAAACTTCTTCCTTTTTAAATGTTTGCACAATACACAAAAAACAAAATTTTCGAAAATTCCACGCCACAAATTGCATCTGCACAGTATGGATTTTATTTTTCCAAACTAGTAATAATAAACAATAATAAAATTTGGTATTTTCAACCGGTGTAAGTTTAACAATTTTTTTTTGTTTTTTTACTTTAACATAATTAAAATTCCGAATTAAATCCGAGTAAGAATTTTTGACGGAATGCGAACATTCATAATATTCAAGTTTTTAAGTTAAGAGTTTCATAAATTAATAATTTATATTCGTAGAAAACCATTAAAATAACTCAATAATAAAAGTATTAAAAAAAAAAAAAGAAAATTTGTGTGGAAGCAGGTGATTTTTAGAACATTATTAATTCATACACACCATTCCAAAATTTACACACACACACAGGTTGATAGTTCTGTTAAAATTAAGTAAAGTACGATTTTATATATACTATGGGTAATGATGGGAAAAAAAGAGTTTGATGTAAAATCAATGGTTCGATTGTTATCGTATCAGCTGGTTTCTATTTATTAAATGGTAAATAAATTGCCTTTTCGCCATTGTTAAACGTGATAATCGTATTAAATTTTCATCGTTTTAATACATAAATCAGAATTGGTTAAAGAATAGAATCGATAAAAATCGATCTCGACCAAACGATTAATTTATTAAGTTTGAAAATCGATGATTGACGAAAATTCTAAATTTTTTTTTTTTTAATGGGATTTAATATTTATTTATAATTATTTTATTCCATCTTTCGTTTCTCTCATTCTTCGGTAGATTAACTTGTATTATTGACGAATCTCTCTTCCTTTTCTTTAGGTAAATACTGATAACAAAATTACTTGCGCTTCTTAAATTATAAATAATGTGCCTTACATTTTTATCTGTTCTATAGGGATTGCAACCAATTTTTCTTCTTACGTGTAGACGAGAAATTATTAAATTATCCTTACTTCAATAATATTATCAATTAATATATATGTATTACTCTCTGATGCTCCACATAGTTTTAAATTTTTCGAGTAAAAGAGAAGCAAAAATATACTAAAGAGCGATAGAAAAATAAAAAAAAAAAAAATTGGAAACGTCTCCGATTATTAAATAAATAAATAATCCGGTAAAGAATCTTGTTAAATATTAATTATGATATTTGTATGCAAGTTAGAATGATTATATTCAGTTCTAGTTCCCACATCCCACATAAAAAACTTATTGAATTTGTGCCAAATTCGGTTTGAGGTTAAATGCCTCTCTGATAACCTGAATAGGAGCCAAATCCACAACAGTTATAGGAGTTAAAAGATACATTTAATGCTATAGAAAGTAATAAAAGTTTTATATAAGACAATAGAAGTTAAATATCTTTTAAATTCGAAGCAAATATTTACATGAACGTCTATTAAATTATCCAGGTTTTAATATAAGAATGGAGATAAATATTGGCGAGAGTTATGTAAAAATGCGTGAGAAAAGCAGATAAAACAGAATGTGCCACGTCCTAAGGACAAACGTATGTGATAGAAGAACATCTCATTCTTACTGCCAGACACGTCGTTAATGGCAGAAGAGAACCCAAGTACTTCATGTCCCCGAAGAGCACAAAAAGGAAGAAATCTAGGAGCATTGAAGGATATCTTGTATGCACAAGAGATTGTCAAGACTTAATGGCAGTTCTGATGATACTAAATTGTCATTAAGATTTCTCTTCGAAGAAAAGATATTTAATAATTGTATCAAGATATCACAGATATTATAATAGATTCTTTTTCCTTTTTTTTTATCGCAACTATCGAAAACTTTTAGGATTTAATCAATTATTTTTAGTGTGTGTGTATTTTTTTTTTTTTTTACAGCTTTTAAAAAAGGAATGAGTGGAGAAAATTAAAAAAAAATAAAAAAGTTTTAAAAATTTTATTTTATTTTTTTTTTCGTTTCATCTCATTTTCTTTTATTAAAACAACATTTTTGAAAATGCAAGAAAAACATCCAATTTTTGTGAAAGAAAATGTTTATAAATAGAAATTTAATTTTCCCACCATTTCGAAATAAAAAAAATATTTAAAAAAAAAAATTAAGAATTATATAATAATATAATAAAGAAAAGAAGAATTTTTATTTAAAATTAAAATAATAATAAATTTATAACAAGAATTTATGAATTTTATAGATTCTTATTGAAAGGATTTTAATTTCGAATTTTTTTTTTTTTTATTTTGAAGAAATTTTTTTTTCGTAAATTAAGTTAAATAACAAAAATTATTTTGAATTATTTATTTTGGAAAATTTTCTATTTTATATATAAAAAAAAACACATCGAAAATTCCACGAAAGATGACGAAAATTTCGATAAATGTATCTTGCAAAAGAAAAAAGAAAAAAAAAAGATAAAAAGTAAAAATCTCGATAATTAAGAAAAATAATTATTAAAAAAAAAATAATAATAATTTTTACGATTTTCTTAATTATTTATAAACTTTTAATTTTTTTTATCGATGATAAATTGACGTGTCAAAACATGTTTCGATTTTAATCGAAAAAATAAAAAATAATAATATTTACAAAAATTTTCAGAGATAATTATTATCTAAACTTTCATAACGTTTTAACCATTATAATATTTTATTAAATATATATTTTAACTATGAATATAATAGCAGCACATAAATTAATTAATATAGTTTTTGTTTAAAAAAAAAAAAAACGATAAAATATCGTTATCGGATCGTATCGTATCGGACAGTCGAGGAGGAGGAAGGAAAAATAAAAAAGAAAATTATGAAATGGTGACATAAATTATGTCATTTCTCTCATGTAACAATTGCCGAGTTCTGAAATACGGGTTTGTGTATTTTATAATGTGATAAGTTATGAATCAAACATATATTTTTTTCGGTTGTAGACATGAATTTTTTATCATTTGAGGCAGAGAGAGAGAGAAAAAAAAAAAAAATATAAGAGTTTACATTCAAACATTATCAGGAATTATTAAACAGAAGAAGAAGAAGAAGAAGTCGTTAACTTTCTAAATTTAACCAAAGAATAAATTGCTTTTTCTAAGACCATAGATTAAAATTTGAACCCAATTTAGCTTTCTCATAATATTTACAGCCTATAAAAATATATCTCATTGATCACCATAACTTTGGCAATACGCCATATTCTAGTTATATATATATATTCCTCCTCTTTTCTTTTTCAAATTTTACTTTAGACTATAAATAGAAAGGTCAAAAAAAAATATATATTTTTTTACCATAAGTGATAAATCTAATAAAGACTGTATGATAATTTTTTATTTATTTATTTATTTATTTATAGTTAAAATTTGATATATTTAAAACGGAATTCGTATAATGCATAATTAAAATTTCATTAAAATGTATAATGGATGAATGTTGTAGTAGAAATGAAGTTGGATGTTTATTATCTAGAGGTAAGTACAATTAGGATATGGTAATGTGTTCGAAGCAAAATAACATAAAAAGAAAATAGTGACGATTAAAGGAATACGTTTAGAACATTATCTGATACTTCAACTTTAAAATTAGATACTTAAAGTTTTGCGAATTTTCTTTTTAAGAACGGAAAAAAAATAAATAAAAATATTTTATAAATTCCAAACCGAATGCTAAACTTCACTAGAATTATTTTTCTCTATTTTTATTCTCGAATTTATATAAAAAAATATGTAGTGTATTTATATATATATTTATTTATTTAAAATTAAAATCGAGTAGAATTTATTTTAAACTATAAAAGTTAGTTTAATGTTTCAATATTTTACATTATGTGGCGAATTGTTGACTTTCTAGTTTCATCATATTAAAGGGGAAAACAAGTAAAGTTTAAATTCTGTTTTTGTATTTTGCATTGATTACAATATTGAATTATAAAAAAAAAATCAAAGGTAGAAAATTTGTTCAAAACATTTCACTTTATAAAATTGAATTTTAGGAATTTTTTATTTTTTATTTTTTTGCTTTTAATTCCATCAATAATTTTTATATTCGGTTTTTTCTCTATTAAAACCGAAAAAAAATAACGAATTTGAAATGTTTACTTATAAAAACTTCATTTTTATTTTTAATTTTTTAAAATGCTATACATTATCTTAAGCTTTAAGTCGTCGAGTACAAACTATACACACTTTCGTGAAACTAATTTAATGTTTAAGAATTCTTTCATCGTACTGTTCAGCAATTTTTTCGCACGATTTTTATCCTTAATTTTCTTACCATTTATGAATATTTAATAGATCTAATAATGGATAAAATAGCAATAAGAACGAAACAATTATTGATAAAGATCGAATGTTACTCCTGTGATTAGTTTCAATGCCAATCTTTCTTAGTGTGCAAGATCTCGAATGACGTTTTCTCTAGTAAATGATCGAATGACACCAATTCACAGAAACGTAGTAGCTTCAATTAAAATATCATAAAAGAAAAAAAAATATATGTAAATATATATGTTAATATTAAATGGTTTATTATTTTTGTTAATTATTTTACTTTGATTACAATGTTTGTGAAAATATTTCATTACATTTAAAGTTTCTTCTGGTAATATCTGCTCACTCAGAAAGCAAACATGAATTGTTTATTTTATAAAATGTTGTAAATGCTGCAGGCATTCTGACGACAATAATGACATTGTACGACATCTTTAACTCAACTCTAGAGACTTTAAATCTTACCTTGAGTTTCTGAAATTTAAAAAAAAAAAAATGAAGAAGATTTTTATGAGCTCTTTTTTATGAGAATTTTTTCAACTATTTAAAAAATAAATAAAAATTGGATTAAGATAAAAAATCCAGTCAATTTTTAGTATTCATCTTACTCTAGTATATATATTTATATATATATATAAGTTATCTACTCATATTTTCAATCTCTCATTTGATACAATGTTGTTTGTAGTGAAATATGTAGAAGATATATCATTCTGTAGTAGGTTCTATATAAAAATATATAGGTAGATAGTCGATAATTTTGTGTTATATGTCTCTCGAAAGACACGATATTTACATTATTATTATCGGAATTTATGTTTAAAGGTGAATATTATGAAGGCGATTTCTTGTGAATAAAATCAAAATGATAGAGTTGTGTAAATAAAGTGAAAGAGTACAGTATACGTAACGAAAAATATATATAAATATTATTTTTATATATTTTTTTTTATAAATTTCGGATTAAAAATATTCATAAAAATTAATTTATTTATAATAATTTGGATGTATATATGCATAAAAAATTTTTTTTTTAAATTTTTTATCAAACCGGAAACGACTACATCGAAAAAATTTATCGATGCAAATTTTTTATTTGCGTTAAAAATTAAATTAATATTTTCTTCTCTTACAATCAGATTTAATATAATAAACGTTGAAAACATGTTCTAATTATATCATTTACAGAGAAATTTTAATTTAATTATTATCGAATTTTTATGGAAATTTTAATTTTAATATTTGTATAGTAGGAAAAATAAAAAAAATAATATATTAATGATCTCTTTTCTTTTCTGTTTTTAAAATTAAAGTTTACTGTAAAACATTTCATGCAAGCTAAATAATAATAATAATAACTCAAAAGAAATTAAGCGTCTTTGGGGAATCCAAAAGATAGTCACAGTGTTCATCATTCTATCCTCAACAGGAGTAATTCCTCACACTCTACACAAAAGCCTCAAAACACTAGATTTACACCCCAAAACATACATAACACTACAAAAGGCATCACTA
>WUQG02440198.1:0-13644 GCA_011317285.2 Androctonus mauritanicus
TAACGCTTTCGGCGGTTGTCACCCGCCATCATCAGGTACAAAGTTCTCAACATAACGCTAATAGAATAATTATTCTATTAGCGTTATGTTGAGAACTGCCAAAAAGTTCTTATTTGGAGTCATAAAATATGTTTGATATTAAAAAATAAGGCAGTTTGAGATACACGAATAATTAAATGATATTGAAATATATTATTTATACAGAATTTACAAAGAGACAAGAAATGGTAATATTTAAAAAAATATTTTGAAAACAATTTCTGAATATTTTTTCAAAAATGTTTTCATTTTATTATATCATTATGTATTCTATAATTTTTTAGTTATATCAAAAATTATCAAATTACATAAAGAAAAAAAAGAAATAATATAATCTCTTAATTAGTTCATATGATTAGTTATTATAACCTAACTTTTATGTTGATTTATAGGAAAATATTAGTTTACCTTTAATATCTTCACAACGAGAATCAAGTAGATATATCAGCAAATTAGTGATTGACTATATCCAATATGAGGATAGAGGAGAGTATATATGTTACTATAGTGACAAAAATTACAAAGAAAATGCTAATTCTGCATCAGTTAAAGTTTTCGTTAATGGTGAGTTATATTGAAATTACAATTCTATTTTTATTTGACTTTATCTTTAAATATTTAGTATCAGTGATCTTCCTGATTATAAAAGTTTTGCAGTGAGTAATGAAAATTTAAAATTTTGAAATGGCCAATCACTTGCTATTAATAATAAACATAGGATGATCAGCAATTGGGAATTCTGGGAAAAGTGCGAGTTATTCATGAATTTTTCCTTTGATTGGGAAATTTATGAAACATTATGCTAATTTGCATTGTGATTTGAAATGCAATAAGTTTCAAGAAGGCAAGGCTTTAATGATACAGCAAATTATAACCAAAGAAAACAACACACAGCAATAACCACAAATGTATTGATATTTTCTTTATTTAAATTTTAAAACATCAATATATTTTTGCTGTTAACAATAGTTTGTGTATTATAAAAGACATACTACCAGTTATTAGTTACTGCATATTGAAATCTTTATTTAGCATAGATCATAAAATGGACTATTTTTTCAATAGAATTCATACCCCAGGCATACTCTGTTCATCAAAAGAAGACTCTTGAATATTGTAGTTTGTGAATTTTGATCCCACTCTCATGAAAATAAACAATAATTTAGGATGCACAATATTCTAAGATAACTTTATATAGTCCAAATAAAAAATTGCCATAAAAGAATTTTAAGAATATTTAATATTGTTATTGGTATATTTTTAATGTAATTTTCTAATTGTTTTTTTTGATTAAGTGACGAACTCATTTTTGCCCTGTCACAGGCTGCCAATATCTTTGGATCTTCTTTCTCATTTTTCTGTTACTTCCTATCTTTGTCAGATATCAATGATGAGGCTATTCAAGAGATTATAATTTCCATACATATTGGGTAGTCAGCCATCAGATGAAGAATGGAATTCAAAAACCTAGGCCACCTTCTGAAAAAATCTTCCACTCAGCAACTAGACCAGTGGTTCTCAAAGTGTGCACCCTAGAAGTTTTCTGGGTGCACCTTATGGTATTCCAGAGATATATGTGTCCAGATATAAAAATAAATATAGTTACTCTATTATACCATTTCATTACGGAAATTGTGATCATTTGATTTCTCTCCAACAAAAATAAGCAATGATCTGTAAAGATACTTGTATTTACAAATTAATGAACACATTCTGCATTGATTTAGAATTGCCTGTTTCAATTTTTTCGTCTACAATTCATACTTCGACAATATCAAGTGGATTCTTTCTCAACACGGATAATGCCAGCAATTTTTCTAGGAAAAGATGGGAAATGTCACTTGATTAGAGATGATTGATATAGATGTAATTTTTGACGTCGACTTTGTTGGTCACATGATAACATTTCTCTGAAATTTGTATATAGTGCACCTACAATTATTTGTAAGATTTTAAATGTGCTCTGATTTCAAAAAGTTTGAGAACCACTGAACTAGACTGATATCATGGAGGGGTCAGCCAGACTATAGAGGACTGTGATTGATAAGATGGATCCAAAATTTTCAAACTTTTCATGTAAATTTTTGGAGTGAGGGATTTGGACTGTATCTGAAGGATGAAAGCTAAAACATTTCCATGCAATCAATTAGACTGATGCTATTGACAAATTTATAATAATAAATTAAAAACTTATATACAATGCCTAATAATTCTAAAATATATGAAAAAATGTACATTTTATGATTTGAAGTTTTCCTTACATTCCAAGTTTTTGATAAATGAAATACTGTACTTCTCTGCTATATAAGTGACGTAAATCAGCGAGACCATGATCAATGACAAATTTAAAAGTAAGCCTTTCATTGTGTATCTTTACAAGAATATTTATAAAAATTCATTAATTAAATCTAAATATAATTTTTATTTTTCTTTATCAAAAAAATAAAAATTATTTTTCATCCCCAACAATTTATAATTACATGTATTTCTATGAAATTACAATAAAGGGAAGGATTATGCTAATTTAGATTTTGCCTATAAGTGCCATCATTATACAGTATCAATCCTATATATACTGTAAATTAAGTTGGCTCATTATCTGTTCATCATTATGATAACTTATATTATTTAATTTGAATAAAATTTATATTTATTATTGATGCCCTCTAGGGAGCTTCCAACCTATTGAAAATCATCTGTACTGGATCATATCTGGTATTTGTCTGAATCAAATATTATCAGTTTATAATAAAACTAAAATTTTTAAACTTTCAAGTTCTGCAGCTTATAAATAATACAAATAATTCAACAAGCATTTTAAGCAGGAATTATTAGTAATTATATATTTACAAATAATAAATTTTAATATTCCTGTTTAAAATGCTTGTTAAATTATTTGCATAAAACTTGTATATCATTGAAATTAAGGTAGTTCATTTGTATTAATGATCTGAATTTGTTCATTTGAATTTTCAAAAAATGTAAAACCTAATTATGGAAACTATTATCTGTTCCATTCATCAATCATAATTCATATATTTTTCATATTACCATATTTTCTTTATTCTAAAAGTTTGAAATTGGAACAGTATTGTGACTCAAAGAAGCATACTAAGAAATTTCTTAAATCATAATTAATATGAGAAATTGAATATACAAGTGAATCCCAGTTTATGAGAATAAAGCAGTCCTGGAAAATGATCATGAATCAAATTCTCATAAATTCAAAGAGTAAATTACCATTGATTTTAATGGAAAAAGTTATAATCCATAAAAATATCCCTCATTTATTATTGAAATATTCTGACATCAATAGCCCAGCTAATTACATAAATGATGGCAACATTACATCAGTAATTAGCAGTGTTGCATCTAGGGTGAGATGAATGAGGCAGTCATCTAAGGCAAAAATTATGGAGGGGCACAAAAATGCAGTTGCAACTTCACACACAAACTAATTATATTTATCTTGACTATATTTTGTGCTGTAGAGTCAGTCTACAAAGACATAATGGTTCATTTTTCTAACAGATATTATTTATCAAGGGAGAGAGAAACCAGTTCAAATTAAATTGTTATTATTTGCATGATTGAATAACAATCTGTCTAAATAAAATATTTGTTTCCCTTATGTTTTCCCACATTGGTATATCACAGTCAGGATATCATAATCACAAATATGCTTCATTTATTATTGTTTTAATGTAGATACCACTTTATTTTCATTACTTACTTTACTAAAAGCTGTAATATAATCCCAGTCTAGGTTTACTGTTTCCCAACTTAAGGATTGTAACTCATATTTGATTCTGGTTTTATAAGTGAAAAGCCAAAACCAATTACACATAATGAATCTGACTATGTTTTATATTGAAATTTGGTAGAATGTAAGCATGTAAAATAAAATAGCACTCAGGTATGAACAGATATTATACTGCTTCTTTCCAATCAGAATGAAAATAAACAAATACAGCACTATTTAGCAGTACAAATTATTTTAATATTCATAATCTGAAATGTTTTTGACTGAAAACTTAGTTAACTTCAATGGAAATATGCAAGTTAACAGAACATTACAAAAATACAAAAAATAGAACAACATATTAGAATGAAATAGCACTCAGATTTTAAACAAATATATATAAAATTTAAAATTGTTCTATGAAAAGCACTTGTGTAATATCTCTGTTATTGCTTTTAGTTTTTATGTACTTTATCTTAACAAGGAGTCCCTTACTTGAGTTTGAAAGTTTTGTTTATTATAAATTTCGTATTAAATTGAATCTTTTATATTGAGATCTTGTAAACCATGTTCACCTGTAATTAAATTTATAATTTAAAGAATTTAATAGTAAATTTTTTTTATGCAATTTCAGATCCAGATAATTTGCTTTCACCACAAAAAATCTACTATTTGCCTTGGTGTCCTGATAAACCTTTAATTGTGCCCTGTATGCCAACAAATTCTATGGTTAATATCACACTATGGGCAAATGGACAAAAGAATGGCTTTATGATCCATATTAATAATATAACTCATTTCAACCCACTTGAAGGATTTGCTGTATTTGTTAATCACATGATTAATACTATTGAATGTATTGGAGAATTAAATAATATAATATCACCACCACAAATATTTACAGTACATCATAGTAAGTTGCCTAATATTATTTTGAATTAATATTATTTTTTGTTTAAATATATTTTAGTTTAATTCAAAATTCATTAATTTTTCATAGTTTAAGTTTTTTTAATAAGCTAATGATTTTAATACTTGAAAAGATAAATATCATTAAGTCATTAATTTAATTATTAATGTAAACAGAATGACAATAAATTTGTTCAAGATAACTCTGTATAGGAATAAATTTTTATTGCACCAGGAACATTTTTAGCCTTTAACATAAGACCATTATCAGCTGGAATACATATAATACCTGTCTACAGTAACTAGCTACAGTACACTAGCTATAATAACTACAGTCTACATTAGCTAATACTATTGTAATACTCTACAGTAGTATTAGCTGATAATCACCTTATATTAAAGGTTGAAAATATTCTTGGTGAAATAATAATATATAAACTTAAAAACAATAACAATAAACAAGCAAAATTCTTTATTAACAGAAATATTTTTGGCAAGACATTCACTTTTTCAGCTCCTCTGATGGGATCTGCAAAGATTTCATGTTATATTAAAAATGAACTCTGATTATATCATTAGGCACCTGCTATTATAGCAACCCATACATTTTAAGCAATTTTTTTAACATGTAATATATAAGTATTTAAAGTTAAAATATAAAAAATTGTATTTAATATAACTTTTTATAATAAAAAAATCTTTTTCAAATCAGAAAGTGAAAAAACAACTAAATTCACACGTTTGTAACTTATCTGAAGATTAAATAGCTGAAAGTAAAGAGGAAACCAACTTAAATAATTAAAACCAGTTTTTTCTAAAATATATGTTTTTAAATTATGCCTAGGCATACATTTCTAATATACATGTGTTGAACATACATTTCTAATTAAAAATAAATATAGAATCTGTTGTACTACTAGAGAAATTATTTAAAATTCAATAAATGATGAACTAATCTATTATTTATTCATATACAGTAGAAGAAATAAGAAATCTCATGTCCTCTAATTCATTAATGAAATATAACATATATTAAATTAATTGAGTTTACTACAAGTATCATAATTAAATACATTATATATTATATGTACCAACTACATCTAAAATTTTATAAATTTTTTAATTAGAGAACCGAGAACTTCCTATGAATATAAATTAAAAATTTATGATTAAATTAATAAAGATTAACTTAAATTATTGTATGTATATATTTTTATTTTTTATGATTACTTATTTATCTTCTAGGTGTTCCTGATGTTGTTCCTCATATAAGCATAACATCAGAACCTGATCGATATGCATTAATCAATGGAAATATTACTTTAACTTGTTCTGTAAATACCCCTGATATTATATTTCGACCAGAATGGCAAAATATACAAAATGAAACAGTTAAGTATTTTAGAAAAATTTTCATTCCTTCAAACAATCAATAATTTCAATATTATATTAATATTGTAATTATTGATCAATTATTTCAATATTAATAACTGTTGAGTTATGATAAGGATCTATTTCCACAACTATGCTATAAATCAGAAATATATTATTGATTTCCCATTGTCATTATTCATTATCCAGTAATCCTAACCAGCAAAATTCTCTTCTAGTGACTTATTTTTGAATTAACTGCCAAATTAAAAATAAATTAAGTAATTTATGCTTTGATGCCACCATCTATTGGGTTAATAATTAATTATTTAAATGTAGGCTAAGGATGTGCCTCTATTATTTAATAATTAAACTATAATTTTTACTAATTTCCCAAAATTAAAAATATGCCTTGGCTTGGAATCAAACCAGAATTTTCAGTTACCATTCCAACACCTTAACCAGTTAGACCAAGACATTGGCATATTTTTAATTTCGGGATGCATATATATTTTAGAAGTTATCAGATCCTGGTTTGACTCCAGGTCAAGGCAAATTTTTAATTTTGAAAATTTAGTAAAAATTATAGTCTAATTATTAAATAATAGATGGGACATCTTAGCCCAAATTTAATTAATTAATTATTAATCCAATAGATGGTGGTACCATAACATTAATTAATAATTATTAATTTGGCAGTTAATTCAAAAATAAGTCACTAGGAAAGAATTTGGCTGGTTAGGATTATTTGGATCATGTAATCTCTTAAGTTAAAGTTGAATTATGTTTTATTATTCATTATATTGCAATACAATAAACTTATGAAGACACAAAATCATTGATACTACTAGTATAAAAGACCCTTTTGAATGGACTTATACATATTTGAATTGAATTGACTAATCATAGAATTTATTGTGTTACATTATTGATATAAGTATGAGTGGTCATAAATCAATGGCATTATAAATCAAAAACTATCTACATTTATAATTGTATTTATTTACAGTTATACTTAAATATAGTCTAAAACAGGTATAGGATAATAATTTGAATTAACTAGTTAAAGAAGGTTAGTTTTTAGAATTTGAATTATTATATATTAATAAGATGATACTATATATTGATACTGTATTTAGTAAAAGATGATAGTATACTGTAGTTAGATGTTCTCGATTGACTGCAACTAAACAAAATCAATACGGATATCTAGTGCAATGCACTGTCTTCATGCAATGAAGACAGTCCTATATCTGCACAAGATATCTGTGCTGATTTTGTTCAGTTGCAGTCAATCAGAGAACATGGCTGAGTGCACTCAATAAATTCTGTCATCTGATATCATTAACTGTTAAGAACTATTTTACATTGCATATTTGATATGTAATTAAATTAAATTGTTTTTAACAAAAATAATTTTCTCTGATATATGCAATTTTGTTCTATCATTGACAGTATATAAGTAGTCTCAACGTACATAGCTCTGACATATATAAATCCATATTTACATAGAGAATATCCCTCATTTACAAGAAAAATATATTGATTAAAGTGGATAAAGTTATAATTCAGAGATACAAACATTTTTCCCTCTTAATTTCATCATTTATCATATGTACATATGTTTTAGATTAGATTGCTTATTAAATTAATTTTAATTAATGAGCTGGGTCAGATCTGGATCTCTTTTGAAAAACTAGAGGTATAGAATTTAGAAGTGAATCTGGATCCTCCAAGATGGTAAGTGACTGCTATACCACATGGCCATCAGGCTGACTTGTATTTATTTTAATATAACTATTTTTAATGTTTAGTCTTTATGACATACTAGTGTAGGGTATAATCTGACATAATATGTTTTGATTTATATTGGATTTCACTGAATGATCCATTTATGTAAGTTGGGGATTTTCTGTATTTGCTCAGTAAATGATAATTTACCTTTTGTTTTTATATCTTTTTAACTCTTAGCATAGAACTTCATATAATTGAGGTAAGTGCTTAATTGGGCTAAAGTGTTCTATTCTCAGTGTGTCCCAATTAATTGGAACCTGCTGTATTCCCATTACAAATGAAATATTCAGAACCAACAGATTTTGTGTTATTTCTGAAAATCATGCATAAGAGGTTCATTCATAAAAGGGTTTACAGAAACTAAAATATTTATACAATAAGAAATATTTGAAATAATTATATGATATTTATATTATTAAGGATTACCAAGACAATCTGTATTCATAAATTTTCTTATTCTAAAAGAATTTATAGAAAATTATTTATATTATTATTATTATTATATAAAACTAAAATTTTTATATTCAAAATTCTTTCTCTACTTTTATAACAATATATTTAAATTCTAGCATAGTTAGCAGGCTGACAACTTAATTTAACATGCTTAACACTTAAAAAAAAAAAAATCTTTCATATTTAATAAAAATGTTTGTGGCTATATTATAACGTTCATCAGTTTCAAAATAATTTAAATATTACATACAAATTATAAAACATTGAATATATTACAAAAATTTAAAAACAAAACATAAGTATATATATGATGTCACAATCACAGTAACAATATCTTCTGGACTTAATATTATGAATCAAATAGATATTGTTATTGTTTGCATTACAGTCATATGTTATGTAAACAAAGTCTATGACAAAAAACTTTCATAAATTACATATTTGTAGTTTTAATTACCTTTACTGTATTCCATTATTTTATTATTTTTCATTATACTATTTCTATGCTGTATTTATAGTCCATGGATCAATCTTAATTATTTCTCATTTCTTAGATTTTTCTTTATAGATGACAATATTCTCAGCTACTCTATTCTTTTTTGATTTTTATCAAAAAAACAAGAAATAATTACTGGTAATAAAATTGACTCATGGACTATAAATACAGTATTGAAATGGTGCAACAAAAAATTGGAAAAATATAATGTGAGGCACTCTGTCATCAATCTTTGAGAGAGAGAGTGAGTTTACCTTATATCAATAATCCATTTTTGAAGTAATCTATGCACTGCTAACTAAACACTAAATATCTATTTGTCCACAAGTCATTTTGCACAGTTTACACTTGTCATAGATCTTTAAGTTTGGTGTCTTCGTCAGCCATTATCATCATAATTGTTTCCATTGCCCTTCATCATCATCATCCATCATCTCTGTTGGTACCCATTGATGGGATGAGTTGTGTTCCTGTCATTGAACTTATATTTTTGACATCTGCTTTCACTTCTATAAAACTACTTCTTCTCTCTTCTCTTCCCTCTCAATGACTAATCTCTCTCCCTTTTCTAACTAAACTCCCTCAGACACAGAACTTGTATTTATTTTTTCTTTGGACAAGGAACAACTGGTAGAGCCTTCCCATGGTTAATGAGGAACTAGCATTTCTTGATCGAAGTTCCTTGTCTGTTAAGATGATTAATGATTAAAACTTAATTTATTTAATTACTTTCTAATTTAACAATTTTTATATTTAAATTACTACAAACAGATTTAACACAATATAGATGATTTTTCTACTAAACAAAGGCGTTCGTCTGGCTGTTCCCTGGATATCACAATAAGAATATAGTAATGGTAATAAAACTGTAAATATGTAATTTATGAAGTTTATTTATCATAGATTTTGTTTATATAATATATAACTGTATCGAATTGACAACTAGATCTCAAATTAGGATAAAACAAAATCTGAACTATCTTATAGGATCTTAGAATAAAATTATAGATGCAGGAGTGCTTTCAGGCTGGACTGCCCCTCTTCAGCTGCAAGAGAAAGTGAGCTTTGTCCAGCTCAAAAGCGCTCCTGCATCTATAATTTTATTCTAAGATCCTATAAGCTACTTCAGATTTTGTTTTATCCTAATATATAACTGTAATGCAAATAATAATATGAACTAAATAGATAATGTTAAGTTCATAAGATATACACTATGGTAACCATGAATGTGAAAATATTGCATATATGCTTACATTTTTATATTAAATTTTTTGTTATATTTGATGTTCTATAATTTGTATATAATTTTTAAATTGTTTTGTAATTAATGAGAGCTAAGATATAGCCAAAACATTTTTATTAAAAATTGTTTTCTTTTTAAGTGTTGAGAACGTTAAATTGTTAACTTGCTAACTGTACTAGAATTTAAATATATAATTTTAATTGTTTTTGTTATTTAGGGTCAACATGCAACAACACAAATAACAGTCAATAAAGGCAGCATTTCCAATGTTCTCTATATATTTCATGTTGAAAAATATGATGAAAATTGCTATGTTTGTGAAATTATAACTTCTTGTGACAAAATCTCTGAAGAAATTTGTATCAGTATTTTTGGTAAGATTAAAATCTTTTCTAAATGTTTTAACTTATGATAATTTGTATATTGTTTTGAACATAGAGTACCTACTGATAAATTCAAATCAAAATCAAATTTTATATTTTTTTATGGACTGAATTAATTAAATTTCATAGGTTTTCTCTGCATAATTTGGAAAGATTTAATAATGACACAAAGGTTGCATAATTCCACTACCCTGCATCAGGTTTTATTGCCAATTCAAGACAAAGAAAGGATACACTGACTCCTAAAGCCTTTTTTATCAAGAATAAAAACATCACCAAGTGATGATTTGACACATTAAGAATATTTCATCATTAGCACACTCATTTTACCTTGTGAATCACATTCTCAACTTATCTTCCATTCCAAGAATTGCACATATTGTAAAATTTTCTTCTGTGACAACATCTTCAACAACATGTCAGCAAGGTTTTTGAAAATTGGAATGAATTGGATACCTAACTTTCCTTCTTTAATCTTCTCTCAGAGAAAAAGTATCTGAATTCAATAAACATATTAAACTCAGACACTTTACTTGATTATCTGTGAATTTGATTGCACCCTGGTTGTCTCTTGCATCAATTGGGAAGCGTTTATAAATTTCTGAGCTCCTTTTTCTATCAAGAAATTATGTAGCCATAAAACTTTAGTTATTTAGTATATAGCTAAATAGTCTGCTTCAACAACTGACAATATAGCAGTACTCTGTTCATTATTATTCCAAACTGGAATAATCACTGCATCAATTAGCATTATGACATATCTGCTGAATGATCTCCTGTCAATCTTGTCATTCTCCCAATCTTCATTATAATAGGCACATAATCCTTGACCTGATGATCTAAATGTCAGTCTAAAGATTTTTTCATTTTAGGTATTATAAGATGAATGTAATTTCTATCTGATGTTCCTCATTTGGTCATTTGTTGAATTGACTCACTATATGAGTCAATTCAACAAATGATCAAATGAGGAACATCAGATAGAAATTACATTCATCTTATGTTTATTCAAAGTTTAGGTCAGTTTTTGTGCTGCCAACTAAATAAAGTAAATCCTAATAGCTTGACAATAATTTGGAATTAACTTCTTAATCATTGCTTTTTGTTTTACTGAATTTCATTCCATGATCAAGAGGTACTGATGCTTCTTTCACATCATTCATTCTCAGAATATCAAGCAGTTCTTTGGCATAGACTGATTGGTTCAAGGTCAACAAACTATGCTATTCTATTTTCATTGGCAAAATATGACTTGCTTTATCTAAATCTCTTATATTAAATGATTTCTTGCTTGAATATCTTTTTTATTCTTGGCCAGTATCAGGTAATCATATATTTTATACAGTGAATTATGAACTTTTCATTTTTGCTAAAACAGATGCATGGGTCAATCTTCAATGAAACTAGCTTTATTTGATTTCAGAAATTTGCCAAGTATTCTATTCCATTTGCATCCAGACTATCATAGACCATATAGACTTCTGTTCAGTGAACAAATGTCTCTCTTTCCTCCTTCCATGAATTGTATGAATTGTTCTATATAAGTAATCTTTTTCAGTATTCTATTTAGATATGATGCAGTGATGTCTAACTGATGAATTTAACATTATCTCTCAACTGCAATGGATAGAAAGGTTTGGATCACTTTTATTTTCATTACTGATGAGAAGTTTTTAGTGTAATCAATTCCTTCAATTTGTACATAATCACATGCTACTAGTCTTAACTTTATCACTTCAGCTTTCCATTTTTATCAAATTTCTTCTTAAAGACTCACATATATTTGAATCAAACAAAATCTGAACTAGCTTGTAGGACCTTAGAATGGGTCCTACAAGCTAGTTCAGATTTTGTTGCGACCTAGTTGTTAATTTAGTGTGCACATATATTTGATAATGTCATCTTTGTGATTTTGGCATGACAATCTGTGTATAGTTGTGCTTCAAGTTTTCTGCTTTCTCCTGCATGGTGTCTCTCAATTCTTCCCTATCAGAAGCTGGCAGTGCTTTTTCCACTGCATTCAGATCCTGTATGAATTTTTGATATTTGATGATATTGCAAAAAGACATCTTTTCTGCACTGTCTGTTTTTAAATTCCAATTACTGAGACTATATTAATGTGAGTTTGTCTTTTCTATCTGATGTGTATGAATAACAATATTTTCTTCACTTTTCATTTGAGGAGTAGGAAAATTTCAATTAATCTCCTCTTTGTCTGCTTGCCAGCTCTCTCCCTGTGTTCAGATTAACTTTTCATCTTCAATTTCTATTTTTATACTGTCATCATCAGTTTGGCTGTCAGTTAAAGATGCATTATTAGCTAAAATAAATAAATACTAGCTTATAACACCTTGAATAACTTTTAATAAAAGTTTTTCGGATAATGCTTCATCATCAGTAACTAATGAATAATTAAATAGAATGCAAAATAGAACGTTACAAATTTTTTAAATAAAATAACAATAAAAATTAATAGATAAATTGTAAAAACAAATTAAATTGAAGATATGAATTTCTACAAAATGTTAGAAATGAAACATAATGTTTAGCTAAGATAGTTTTTTTATCTATTAATTTAATTGTTTTACATAATAAATAAATCAAGCACTCATACAAAGAAAGTCTTTTAATACAGTGATATATAGGAATTACAGGTAGACAATTAAAATTTCTTTGCATGAGTGCTTGATTTATTTAATATGTAAAGTTCAGTAATTTGCAAAGTGCTTCGTTATACATAAATTGTTTTATTGATATGCTTCTTTGGTCAAACTGATTAAAGTTTCCCAAGCTGTCAGTAATGACTTAGTGTCTCTAATGTTAATTACTTCTTCTTTTAAGTTATGCTTGTAAATGTTCCATTTTTTTCTAATATAATCTTTCTTATCTAATTTGTCGATAATTTTTGCATCTTTCCATAGAATAGTAAGGTTGTCTTCCAGCGCTGCTTTGGTCAGGGCAGTGGAAGTATTTCCTAGCCGTACATTCTGTTTATGTTCTTCTATCATGTCTCTTAATTGTCTACCTGTGATTCCTATATACGATGAGGTAGTATTTGTATCATTGTTTATGAAAGGAATTTTATAAATGCCCCTTTTTAATGGGGCATTTATAAAATTCCTTTCATAAACAATTTGAATTGAATTAACTAATTTATTCTCTAACATCGCTGAGAATGAAGAACAACAGCAATTGCTTACCAGAACTATAAACT
>WUQG02440209.1:0-13644 GCA_011317285.2 Androctonus mauritanicus
TAGTTGGCTGCCATGTTCTTTTTGTCTTTTTCGAAGTTTAATAAAGTTTTCTTTTTTCTTCTGATGTTTTTTTAATGATTATCAATCCGTAGATGTGGGAAGACTTCGACGTCATCACATATATATTTTTTTTTCGGTTAAAAATAAAGTCTTTGGATTAATGTATCGTTATGTAGAAAGTTCGTTGGAAGAATTTATTAATTTTTTTTAATCTATAAATTAATAAAAATTTATATTTGCGTATAAGTTCAATAAGAAATTTATTCATGCAGTATGGGTTGCAGATTAAAAATATTTTTAATCAAAGTTTGATTAAATAGTTATAATTTGTAGAATAATCAAGCAGTATTGATACCTGGAGGCTGGTTTCGCTTATATATGTGTGTATATTAAGGAAAGTTGCAAAGTTTTACTACAAATTAAACAGTTTTGACACGGTTCTCTCTCTCTCTCTCTCTCTCAACGATGGAAATTTAAACTTTCTCTCTTTCCAGTTTGAAAATGAAGGTATCGATATTCTATTTACTCAAGTAAACATTCTCTTTGATCTAACAACATATGCTGTTCTATAATGTAAATATGAACAACGAAAATTTTACAGGTAACATGGAAGCGAACTGTTATTATAGAAAATTTGCATATGTAAATTGGCAGTTACTTAACCCATGCGGAATTTCTCTTCCGATAGTTTGAGTTTATGTAAATGGCGTTAAGTATTCTTCAAAATTATAAGCGGAAGAAAATATTACAGTCGCTTAAATAAGTCTTAATATTTATTATTTAAAACTTCCCCCCGCTATTTTTTTTTTTTTTATTATAATACTTTAAAAAGTTTGGAAGACTATAAACGTTTCCTTCGAGTATTTTTTTTTTTTCATATAAAATACTTTTAAAAAGGAAAGTACAAGAAAACCCTTTCGATTCAAAGCGAAGACATTTGGTATCTGAATTCTTTCCAGGCTAGACATAAAAAAAAAATATGCTTGACTGAATAAAAATTCATGCAGAAGGACGAAAAAAATTCACATTTCTCTCTCTTTCTCTCTAACTTTCGACTATTCCAGAAAAAAAAAATTCGGGTATGCCATTTTGTGTCACGTGGTTTTCGCTGTTTACTGCATTTACGACGAATGATGGAATGGTCTTGTGGGTCATTTCGGTTCCTTTTTAGTCTCCTTATGCTATAAATTTTTCTGCCTTACAACTAGTGGCACAAATATCGGAAGTAGTTTGGCGTTAGATTCCAATAAGAGAGAGAGACAGAGAGAGAGAGAGAGAGAGAAATTACAGAAAACTGGGAACCAAATTATAAAAAGAGATGTTCGAAACAAGAAAAGGGATTGGCAGCAGATAACCATGGCAAATTCAGAAGTAGGTAATATTTGGCTCTCAATGCATCCTGAATAACGCAGGAAAAAATACTTTTTCATTTGATAAGAAGGAGCTTATAGTAGAAGATGCTTCGAAATACAATTTCTATAGGATTTTAAAATAAAATAAAATAAAAATTGTCTAAAAGTAAAATATAAATTTTTACAGTATAAAATAACCATTTCATTTCTTATAAACTGTTTCAGTGGGTAAAATCCGCATTTAATAAACCCAAATAAATAAATTAACTTACTTATTATACATAACAAGACTCTAGTAGGATTCTACGTTGACTGCCTCGCGTTTTCACCGCGCCGAGTACACATATTAAAGTCGATGTTAGTATGCATGTAAAGGCATATTTAAAATACATAAATAAATGTTTTTTAATGCTTAATAAAGTATATGTTAATATGCATGTGAATGCGCATTAACATCTGCTTTATCAAACACGAAAAAAAGCGACAAGAATTAATGCGTGCTATAACGCGACTTATTATTCATAGACGCGTCGCACGAGGATCCGATGCGAAAACGCGAGGCAGTTAAAGTAGAATCCTACTGTTAAAATTTTATAAGAGACTAGAATTTAAAAAATTTTTAGGTATTTTCAATAAAAATATAATAAGACACTTATTTATTATGTTGGCTCAATAATTACTCAATTTTTTAAACAATCAAAAGACATTAATGATTCAAGGATGACCTATTGCATTAAAGTATGTAAACTGATGTCGAATGATTGTCACTATAAAATTACAAATAATATTTAAAAATATATTGTTTCATAAAGTAACCTTATAAATTTAATGATTTTTTACATATTTTTTGAGATAAATAATAATTTCCTTACTAATCCGTTAAATATTTTCCTTTAAACAGTTTAAACAAATTCAAATGATTAAAATTTCTGCCAATAGTCTATATTTATGTGTAGATAATAAACTCTGAAGACAATTGCATATATATTATTAAATAAATTTATGTTCTTATATACTGTATCTGGAATACAAATCTTTAAAATAAAAAACAAAACACGCTGATTGTATTGCTGATACAATATAAGCAATTTCTTTAAAAAGAATTTGCTTAAAATGAAACTATAAAGCAAACTTTAACAGTAATTTAGCAATTGAATCAGACATAAAAGCTCTTTAATAAACTGAATTAATGTTGCTGATGCATAAATATAGAAGGAAAAAAATCCATAATGCGTTTATTTGTTTCATTCCGACATCAAAGTTAGTCTGAAAGACAGTTTTGATATTTTAGTGTAAAATTTTCATTTTTTCAATGAACATGAGCCTACTTTCTACAAATAATGCATTCTATCCATTTATCACTTCCATTTTGTATCCTGGATTATTACAAAGATAATCATCATAAAGGATTGATAATGGCTGAAGTTAATCATCATAATCATCATAGATGATTAGCTCAGTGGCGTACCAGGGGGCGGAGTGAGCGGACAGCCCTGGGCCTCTGATCAGGGGGCCTCCGAAGAACCTTAAGTTTTAAATATATGTACCTCTATGCAGGAATATAAAAAAAGAGACTTTGTATTCTGGAAGGATGATTACGTATAAAAGTGCAGTGTTTATGTTTAAAAGTTTATGTTAGAAACACTGATGCTATAATTTTATAAGATGTGAGTAGTTTTCCACCCCTCTCGTCATGCGCCCTTCCTCATGCTGCAGCCTGGGTGGTAGATACGGCTCTATGTGCAGAAAGTGGATGGGTAAAAGTATGTCTAGGGGAACCCAGGGAGACTTCTGCCCAGACGCTCGATAGCTGTAGGTCTGGCACTGAATTAGCTTGCATCTTATATATTTGTAATAATTCAGGATACAAAATAAAAATACCAGCCTTTAGTAACAATTATCTTTCCGAGTTTTGTTTTTTCTTTTGTAAATTATTTTACTTTTTGCAAATTGCTTTATGCTTTCTTGAAATTGTTTACGATAATGCAGTATAAGCAAGTTAATTAATGACCAGTTGTTTTAATGATGTTCGGATGTCAATTGTCTGCCAGAAGCGGTGTCACAATTGGCCTCCGAACATCATTAGAGATAAAGCACTTCACTATTATGAAAGCATAAATATGCAAATTGTAAAATTAACGCATATTTGAGCGACTGTGACATTCTATATATTTTATTATAATAATATACGGAGAGGGTCTTATCTGTAAGCTAACAGGAAGAAAGTTTTTTTAGATTGCAGAAACCATTTTATAATATTTACGAGAAGAAAATTGGAGAAGTTTAAAACTGTATCACATCGTTAATTAGTGGACTGTTCGCCATTTTTTTTTTTTTTGTTGCAATTTTCTTATGTTATATCGACTCTAGTCTTCTCTATTCTTCTTCTCAGTAATCAATCGAATTGTGTGCTTCAGTATATTTTAGAATCATAATAATTAAATTTACCAGAAAAATAAGTCTTGATTCTGTAATTTAGTTAGATATAAAAGCAGCACGGTTCCTTTCTTTCTCTCATTGAATTAATAAAAGTAGTTCACGAAAAGATAACATTATCATATAGAGGATGAGCATTTGAGCAAACACATAAATAAAATACTATCTTATATCATAAAAGAAAGCAAAATAAATACAAACAAAGACTCGCATGATTCTATAAATCACTTGACTTACAGATTTAACAAAAGATAAACGAAAATTTAATTTATTTATAAATTCGAATAATAAATAAGGTATTTATTATTTAGAATTTATAAAAAAAAAAAAAAAACATTGATCTTCTGAAAATTTTTCTGGGCAACAGCAACCATTTTCAGATAAATACAGTACCTACTTACATTTTTGCAAATGCTATTCTGGCGTAAAAAAACTATTCCTTAGTAAGAAAAGAAGTAATAAGAATCATTCAAAAATAAACGAAAAGGAATGCAAAAGATTTCTCTCTCTTTCTCTCTTTTTCCTCCGTTATTACGGTTGAATGTACTGTATCTCCGAAGCGATCGGTTCTAGTTCCAATGATAGATATTTTGTCGAGAGATTGATCGGCAGCCAGGTGACAGTACGATAAATGGCAGCCTGTTTACATTCGTATTGATAGGTTTTACAGGAAAAATAGTCATCCGACGGGAGATTAGTTGGTATTCAACAAGTAAAAAAGAAGTGTAACGTCTGTTTTTGACGGGATATTTATGGTCGATTTAGGTAATAAAGAATAGAGTTTAGGAAGTCTCTCCCTCGGAATGTCATAAGAATATAAATGGCCCGAGCACTTTCTGATATATAGGATAATTCGGATATATATTCTTAAAATGTAAACTGGGATGTATTCCGAAAAGAAGAAAAACCAATTGTGTTTCCTGTCTGTTGCTTTTAACATTCAATAGATAATTGGTTCTTAAGTAAATATTTGGAGACAAATAACCAATGTTTTAGTACCAGTAATCGAAAACTAAAGTGGAGTCAACTGTACAACCGAAATATTAAATAAATCCAGTTCCAACTTAAAACAAACCTAAACTTTTCTATTAACAAAACAATATTATCATATTGCGACTAGGTAATTTCTTCTATTTTATTAAGAGATAAATCTTTAATTTAATTTTTTAAGAGATGGATTTTTACATTTGTTATATAATCTGTGCCCAAACGTTAGTGCATAACCATTTTTCAAAAGATTGCGAAAAATAAATTCCTGAATTATTAATAAATTTATTAAATTTTTAGCTATTTTTTTCTACTTTTGACAAGGAAAATTATCCTATATTTACTTAACAAACAAGTATTTATCCGCAAATCTGTCTTTATAAGAAATTTCACGGGCAAAAACTATAATTTATAGAGTTTAATCTTGTTTACAAAAAGGATTAATTTCTTCTTTTTTTTTGTTTTACCACAGTTTCGTCAATTATAATTTTTTTTTTTTTTTCAAATTTCGAAGTTTTTCTTTAAAATATTTCCAATTTCTAAAAATAATATTATCTTTAACGTTTCCAATAAAACGGAGGGGAAAAAAAAAATATTTGTTTTTGCAAACAGATGGAAAAAATAGCTTGTATTAAAATTTTATGTAAAGTAAAATTTCTGCCGCATAAATTTATTATTAATGATTAAAATTCGGCATCAATTATTGCAACAAAGTTTCCTGCACGCAATATATATATAACTTATATATATCGTAGCGTACATCTTATGTATGTAGCTAGTAGACTATATCAAGATTACAGCGAAGTACATTATCTTTGTCCTAAGATAGAAATTATACAGAAGAGGATTTTGTGCTGCTGACAGAGGGATGCCAACCACATCCTACTTTACTATAGGACTAGCTCTTGCTCCAATGCACCACTTCGCAAGACCCTTGTCGACAAGAGATTCTAAAGGTGATTGATGTAGTAATATCTAGAATTAGACCCCCAAGAAAGGATTTTACACAGTATTTTAAAGAATATTTGGATTTTTTTTTTTTTTTTTTTGTAAATTCTCTTTCAAAAACTTCATAGAAAATGTATGAATTTGCCATCTGCAGATGTTTTTAATTTTATTTTAAAACTGAATAAAAAATAAAAAAGAAAAATCAAACAAAAAAATCTTGATATTAATAAAGATTATTTTTAGTAGAGAAGATAGAATATATATAAGTAAAAAAAAAAATAATTAATTGAAAGAATTCTATTGGAATTATTTTATTTATCTTTAGAATATTTTAAATTTTAAGTTAAAATCATAAAATTAAAATTGGATATTGTATTCATTTCTACGTTCTTAATATCATTTCTCGAATAAAAAAATAAAAAAAAATATTAAAGAAACATAACTTGTTTTTTGATATATTATATTGATTAATCACTATTTAATTATTAAAATTATTAATTAAAATTACATATACTTTTAGAAAATAGAAAATATAAACAATTTTTTATTATATATATATAATAAAAATAAGTTATAGCATATCTAATGTATTTTAAGCCATAAAGTCACTTAAAATATAAGATACATATATCTTACACTTAAAATTGAAGTGAGAAGTGACTTAAAATTGACATGACTTAAAATTGAAATGACAATATTGACGTGACTTAAAAATGAAACGACTTAAAATTGAAGTGAGAAGTGACTTAAAATTAAAGTGTAAGATAAATATATATACCTTACACTTTAATTTTAATTCACTTTGTGGTTCAAAATACATTAGATATTCTATAATTTATATCATATTTTTCTATTTTAAATTTTTCGAAAAAAAAAAAAAATTTCGAGTACAAAGAAAATTGCTCAAAAGATACTCATTTGAATGAAGTTCTCTATTTTAATTATAAAAGATTTCTTACGTTAATCTGTTATTTTTCTTTATAATATTTTATAAATAATCATTCAAATTTTCGTTTATACGAAAAAAAGCCTATTTAAGATGCCAATAATATATTTTTGTTGCTGAAGAACATAGCGTAACAATATGTATAATCATCCATATTTTAAGATTGCAGTTTTCAAGGGTGATTCAACTCGATTCGTCCATTTAATGAAATGGCATCGTTTCTAAAGTAATTGAAAACATAATGGGAAGTAATGAAGCTATAATCATAGTCATTCTACGAATATAATTATACGTTCTTAGGACTTCCTCTTATTGATGCAATTACGATTCGAATAAATACAATCACCTGTAAGAAGAGGAGAAAGTTCGTATTGGCTCAGTACTAGTGATTGTCTTTGCCAACAAAAATAGGATTACTTTGGCCCTAGAGTCACACAAATATGAGATTGCTTGGTCGTGATTGACATTTATTGGACGATCTCTTCTTGCAAATGATTGCAATTTTCTTTCTTCTATTTCTATTCCTGGTTATAAATATCCTCTTCGAATCGTAAGATCTCTTCTCTCGTCTCGATCATGGCGGTCGGATAAGAGACGAACATAATTTAACGTTAAGCATAAACCATCGATAAATATGGAATACGTAAGGAAGAAACATAAAACGATTAGCGAAATATATTTGAAATTTTAATGACTTAAAGCAGAAAATCAATGGAAGCTTAAGTCACGAAAGCAGATTTACATTTCTGATACGGAGATCCTTAATTAGCTGTCGTGACACAAACTAAGTGGATTTAACGTGTACGATGCACAAGCATAATAATGCTCTCTGATTTCTGCTACGTTGGATACAATTTAGAAAGAGAAGCCAAGAGCCCAAATGAATTATTCGTAATCTTTCGACCTCTTCGTGTTATACAAGTTGGAATGCTGGTAATTACTATTTATCATTCCAAACATTTTGAGATCAATCAGTAAACTTAAGTTTATTAAAATACACACTTTCGACGATGAATAAATGCTAAAATTATGGAAAAATATGCGAGGTAAAATTAATATTTTATCATTTATTTTCTACTCCGTTAATCATAGACGAATTTTGAATATAATACAGTATTTATTTTATTTGTCTTTAGATATAAGAATAGATATTTAGGATAATCAGGATGTAAAGTTCGAAAATTTTTTTAAGTATTCTAATATTTTATAAAATTAACTTCGTTCGGGAATTTTTCCAAAATTTATGAAGATATTGTTTATATAAATGCATGCAATTTACGCTTAAAACCTCCTCATAATTAAAATAGATTAAGATAAATAATGATTATAACAATAAAAAATTTAATACTTTTAATTATAATTCATCTGCGATAATAATTTAGATGCTTTAGTTAAGTAAATAATAATCAGTTAATTAAAGTTCTGCTTTTTTTCGTAATTTTAATTATTTTAATTGCGTAAAGTTGAATAAAATATTATTAATTATGTCGAACAGAATTTTCTGTTGATTTTTAAAGATACGAAAATCTTCTCTCTGATTTGAACTTAGAAATAAAAATAATTTATTCGATATATTAATTTTTATAAGTTCGATCGAAAAATTTACAGTATTTTTTTATTTGAGACTGGAGAAAAAATTTCTTAAGATTATAAGTCATATCTATAAATACCATTTTTTATACTTGTAACATATTTTATCTTAGCTCAATATGCAGGGTGTGCTAAAAGTCACTGTGCACTTGGCAAGACAATATAAATACAACTACTACAAACGTGTTTTCTACAATAAATGCTGGAAATGTCCTCCTTTCGTGTGTAGACATGCATCCACATGCTGGGACATGTCTGCAAAGACACGTGACAGTTTCAACGAAGAAATGTCTCTGATAAATGTAGTGATGGCTTCCTGTAGCTAGGGTTGTTTTCCTCTTGTGAACAGAGTTTTTCAGTATAATAATCTGGAGATGTGAAATTGGACGAATATGATGGCCATGTGCCTTTTCTTAAACACACTGTATGAACTTTAGGCTCATCCTATAGTTCTTTAGTAATTTGAATTGCATTTATATACGTAAAACAGTGATACAAATATGTTTCTGTTTTTAAGTAAATAAACATAACATATAATAAAAATTCCGACTCAAAACGATATTCTATAGTTATCTAGTAGTGGATATGACGTGAAAAATGTGAAGCATAATTAACAATTTTACTTACAAATTTGAACCGTACACGTGACTTATTAATAAATATCACAACTTTAATTTTATTATTTTTTTCAAGTATTTTCAATTTTTTTTTAATCATCCTACAAGTTCGATAGAATATTTTTTTTTCTAAAAATATCAAATAAACTATTTTATCTTTCGTTCAAATGTGAAAATCATTAAATATCAACTAAAGTAATGCCAATCTTCGAATAAGAACGAAGCATTAATGTGAATACGGTTTAATAACCAAAGAATATCACAGAAAAAAAATCAAAAATATTCAAAATATTGACTTAAATATTACTTAATTTTTCTGTTTTGATAGATTGACTAAGAGAGACTAAGAAAGACTAAGATAGACTAAGAGTGACTAAGATAGACTAAGAGAGACTAAGAGTGACTAAGAAAGACTAAGATAGACTAAGAGTGACTAAGATAGACTAAGATAGACTAAGAGTGACTAAGAAAGACTAAGAGAGACTAAGATAGACTTAATATATAGAAAACACATATAACATTAATCAAAACTGAAAAAGGCATAATACTAAAATATTTTTCCTTTCTGTTTGGAGCCTATTAAAAAATTAATAAAATTAAAAAAAAAAGAAATAATCTTAAAATAATTAATTTTAATACAGTTTAATTCACAGAAATGAAGTTTATTAATTTTTTAATATTAAATAAATATTTTTTTAAGTTATAAGATTTTTTTAATTAATGCTGAAACGTTACATTGATTTCTATTAAAATGCGAGTATTTTGTTTAACTCCGGATGGAATTCTTTTTTTTCTTAATAATAAACATCAATAACTCTTGTGGAAAAATGAATCATTTATAACGCTTCAAAATATAACGGAAATCAATAACTGCCCGAAAACAAATATATAAGATAAACTCGACAAACTAAGACAGTAATTTAGAAATTCAACATACGTGTTTTATTTTATAAATCTGGAAAAAAAAATTATACATTTTTTTTTTAAATCAGAATTTTATAATTTAAATTCTTTAAAAGAAAGCAATTAAATCGATCTAAAGAAAGAAAGAAAAAAAGTATTGCATGTTAATTAGAATTCGAAAGTTTAAAGCAAAATCCGAGTTAAAGTTTTTAAAATTTAAGTCAAACATAAGTGATATCTAACATCATTTATCTCAATTTTGTTTGATTGATGATTCGTATCACGAAATATTATATATCATGCTGTAAATTTTACATTGCGGTTAAAAATTTCTCAATAAAATATGTTTAGATAGTAAAAAACAAAAAAAATATTTAAATATGATAAAAATTCTTGATTAAACTCTAAATGGATTAACGTGAATATGTCTAGTATAATTAATAATTTTTATATAGACAAGATAATTTTTTTCTCTCATTAGGGATTAAAATTTAACTATCTTGTTGTCCCCATAATTTTTTTTTTTCCATAAATTTAATATTAAATTATATTTTTTTCTCTTCAATTTATTTGTTTTGACGCTCGACTTTTAACTTTACAGTTGTTTAAAATTTGAATCCGTTATCAATTTTATAATTTTTAATTAAAACTTTTCATTCGAAAATATGATCTTTTAATATAAAAGTGAAAATAAGGAATGCATCGTAAAAAAAAAAAAAAATATTTCAAGTTGGAAATCGGAATGCGGACAAAAATATTTTTCTCATTTCCTCTTATTCCTCTATTTTGTTTATTATATATTTTAAAAGAAAGAAAGAAAAAAAAATGCAAATGTTTTAATTTTGTTATTTTAATGATTTTTACAAAAAATCAAAATATTCAAATTTATGACCAGTTCCAAAAAAAAAATTCTTTCTACTAATATAAATCGTTTTATTGCAAACTGGATCGATTGGTAAAATTCTGTTGGTTGTAGGGAAAATTGATGGATGAAATATTATGGCACAGAATCCTTTAATTCTTTTGTAATATTTCTACTGAGAAAAACGACAGAATCAAAAATTGCAAATATTAAATATATATGATTTTTGGATGTGGCAGCGATATTTTTTATTATTTTTTTTACATAATCTGATAATCTGTCGATTTTTTTTCCATTTTTAGTCATTCGATTATAATATATTTTTCTTGGAAGAATCCACCTCGGAATCGTTTGAAATTCAGAAGAGATTCGTGTTACAATCAATTTGTACCACATATAATTTCAATCAAAAACTCTTATTAGTTAAATATTTTAAATCTTCCGACCATTTCCTTCTTTCTCTCCGTCTGTATCTCATAATTTAATAAATATTCTTTTGACATTCGCTGCATTACTAGTTCAAAAAGTATTAAAAAAAAATATATGTTGGATAGCGTATAGGAGAGTTTAGAGAGAGCTTGGCTGCACACACCAGTGTGAAATAATTGAACACTTTTACTACTTTTACAAAGTAAAATTAGCTGGTAGAAACGATAAAGTGTTATCGAACGAAACTTCAGTTGGTAATTTGATATTAGGATTCTAAAAGATTTAATGTTTCTAGAAATATCTTATCATTTCGCAGTCTGATAAATGTACAGTTGGACTTATTTTGCATGTTATTGCATCAAAGTACTGCATTAAACCGACCGTTCTGTAGGATTCGCTCCTAGAAAATGTATTTCAATTGGATAATAGATACGGTATCTTTCGACCCCGAGCAATTTCGTCAGATATATATATATATATTTTTTTTTCTCAAGACGAAAATGTTATATAAAATTAATTCAAATTATTATCGAGATTCTAAACAGTTAAATGGTTTTACTGAGATTTGAAATCCGAATATCGTCGTTCTCGGAATATTTAAATTTTATACTCTAAAATTATCTAAATTACTTAAGTTTATAATTAAATATTAAATAAAACGAGTACATCGGAGAGAAATAAACCGTTTAATGCATTAAAATGTTTTCTAATTAATGCCCTGAAGAGTTTTCGATCTTCTTTCTCGAATAAAATTCTCTCGAGTTATCGGAAAAGATAATGTTCTTAATTTAAATATTTTTAGTCAGGGCCGCCGAGAGGGGTTGACATCTGAGACTTTTATCACGGGCTCGACATCGAAAAGGGCTGACATGTCACATAACGTGTACGATAGTTCGCAAGCCGCCGCCAGAGTGCACTGTCTACCACCCAAAGCGGTCGTGCCAGAATATTTTATATATAAACATGTTAAGAAAAGTATACAATAAATGTTTAATGTTTTATATGTCTTTTTTTATTTAACCAAAGTGATGCACTTTTTAAAGTGGGGCCGGGACCACAAACTTGTCACGGACCCGAAAATTTTTCTCTAGGCTATTATTTTTAGTATAAAATTATTTTTGCATGTATATAAAATTTATACTGGAAAGCCATGTCTTAAAGCATTTTTTTAGTATAAAATTTTAAATAATTTATTTTTATTTTTATTTTCATGTTAGGATATAAGTATTGGCCAAAAATAAAAACTGCACTTTAAGAAATTAGGTATGGTGTGCATGGTGCTAAGATGGCGTATAAAAATGCATTTAAATCTAATAGAAAAATTTTCGATACTTTTCCAGCTCATCCTCTAATTCTAGAGTGCAAATTTAAACGAGATAAAAATAATTTTATGCCATTTGTATACTAGTTATATGCGGACATTTAAAATACTACGTATGTTTGAATATTTCTTTACATTTTTGTTACATTTTAGAATAATTATTAGACTTTTCTGTATGTTTAAGACATTCTTCCTATTATCATCTTGTTCTTAGCATTCCTAAAGTTATCATTCTCATATGAAAGTATGAAATGAATGCATAAATAAATGTCTACATTCTGGCATAAATGTATGTCAGAATAACATCATCATGTGCTAGAATGCTAGATTATCACATAATGCATTTAATAATGTGATAATATATTTAATATATACATTTGTATGTATAAAATACATTACTACATTATTAAATGCATCAGGTGGACATTAAACGCATCAGGTGGACATTAAATGCATCAGGTGGACATTAAATGCACCAGATGGATATTAAATGTATCAGGTGAACATTAAATGCATCATGTGGACATTTTTGCATTCTGTCCACATTTTGGTGATATTTTATGTAAAAGTAGTCAGAATGTGGATATTCTGATACAGTTTCAGATAGCATATATTTCTTTTAAGAATGTAAAATTAAAAATAAATTATTATAAAGTCCATTTTAAGAATATCTGTAGCCATCTTAGATCAAAGTCCGCTATAACAGACATACATAACTTAATTAAACTACATACCAAAATATGGCTAGTATTGATCATAAAAAACGTAAGATACTTTAAAATTTCATTAATATCTTGATTAGTAATATTCAAAATTACTCGAATTTTTCAAAAATTAATTATTTTAGTATGTTTTCTCTCCAATAAATTTCTGTTGCCAATATCAGAAATTGTAAATTAAAGAGAAATGGCATCTTATTATATCTATGGACACATCAAGCCAATTAATTATGATTTACGCGATTAAAAACATAATTTAAATTACATCGAAATTATTTAATCATAGATTTTTATCTACATTACTTATACTAAGAACAATAGAGAATCTATGTATATATTCTCCAATCTTAATAATTGAAAAATGAACAAGAAATATTGCTTAACAGTTACGGAAGATGTTAAAGCCACTTTTGGGAATGTAAAATTAATTACTTTGTTGGACGCAACAATAAATGAGAATTTTGAATATTGATAAATGGCTACATTTTAATAAACATTCTAATTTTAAATTATACAGTCAAATACATGGTGTTA
>WUQG02440220.1:0-13643 GCA_011317285.2 Androctonus mauritanicus
TTCAATTTATTTTCTTTGGCAATCTAGCTCAGATGCTCTATCGAAACCAATGTCGTCCTTCTGCAATAGTTTAGACACAAGATTCAACATCAGGCTCCTGAAGAATATAGAGTAGTAATATCCAATGGCCACTTTACCCGCTCTGGCCGCTTTATCCTACCTTCCCCTATATAAGTTAGTAGGCCTATATATTAGTTTGTTATTGTTTTTTTTTCCAGTAAATTGCATATACTGAACTGAGTTTACTGTTTGTACTGAGACAAAACATACGTTAGTAGGCCTATGTTTCCATTAAACAGTAAACTCAGTTCAGTTTATAAACAGTAAAATCAGTTCAGTATATGCAGTTTAATGGATATAAACATACTAACCTATACAGTATATAAGTTAGTATGTATGTTAATATATATTAATTTGTTACTGATTTTTTTATTGTTTCATATACTGAGCTAACTTTACTGTTTATATGCTGAGTCGAATTTACTGTTTAATGGAACAAACATATATTAATAGACCTATGTTTCCATTAAACAATATATGCAATTTAATGGAAACAAACAGTAACAAACTAACGTATAGTATTACATATTAATTTATATACTGTATAGATTAATACGGATGTTAGTATACATTGGTTTGTTACTATTTATTTCTGTTAAATCGCATATACTGAACTAATTTTACTGTTTATATACTGAAATGAGTTTACTGTTTAATGATACAAACATATATTAGTAGGCCCATGACTTTGGCCTATGGCCTTCCATTAAACAGTAAACTCAGTTCAGTATATGCATACAAAATGCTAACTAAAGGCTTAAAATCTTCTGTTTATATCCATATATTTTTTTAGATATAATATTGTATGCATCAGATTGATTTAATTTTATATCCTGTACTTTATGAAATTCTAGATAGAGAAATTAATATTTATACCAGATGTCATAATGACGTCGAGATCCTTGTGTAAGACCTTTATATAACGTATATTAATATTAAACGAATAATATTTCTTAGTAAATGCATTCAAGATAAATCGTTTTTAAAGGATTTAAAATGAATATCCTTTCTTCAGATATGATATCGCATAAGCAGGTCAGACTTGAACTAGATAATATCACGGATTATAGAATTCGATTTTCAAGTCGCCAGAAAAGTTGCGATTTAAAACGTGTTCTTATGATCAGTAATACAAATAATAATAAAAAAAAATTACGACAAACCAAATTTACAATTTCAATACAGAGAGATTTATCCTCTAACAGAAAAAAAATCTATAATCTCTTAAGAAGTAATATGTAAAAGTTAAATTTTACATAAACTAATGTAGTTGTATTGCAGAACTAACCGAGTTTTATGATAAAATTTTAGCTACAGGAGAAGATTTATATAAGTCGAGATATCTAGCACAGATTAAAAGATTACGTAACATACATTTAAAAGTTTATGTATATATATTTATATGCAAAAATAATCGATTTAAATGCGGAAGTTATCCAGTAATCCGTAAACATTATTTAAATTTCGTTCCGTTCAGACTTTTGTATAATAAAACTTTAATTTAGCATTCGATGAATGTACTCGTACACAGAACTCGATAAGTTATCTTGTTTTGTATGGTCTTCTTACATATAGGTGCCATTAAACTATTTCATGTAATTCACTTTCATTCTGTTCCAGCCACGAAAGAAATTCTTAACAAAGATGTCACCCTAGAGGTACAGTAATGCATTGACTTAGAACTCTCAAAACTATTTTCATTCGAGTAGTCTTCAAATGGCACCCATGAGCTATTTTCGTGTTCTTTTCTTTCTATGTTCATTTCGGATTAAGACTTTAGCTCTTCCTGTTTATAAAAGAAAAGAAACTGTCGACTATCCGAAATTGCAGCCAGAAAGTAATTGTTAATCTATAGAGAAAATGTTATTTTTCTGTAAAAACATTAAAGGTTATATATCAGAATCACTTTAGTAAAATATATATATTGTTTCTCCGAATGCCAATTCTAAGCAGTTGTTAACAATCGAATTGTTTCGTGCTTAATTAAAAGCTTATATTAGTTTATAATGGGATTAATATATGCTTTACAATTGGATTGATAATGTTATGGAATGTGTAATGAGCCGAAACGAAGCTTAATTAATTTACAAGGTGCTAAATGATAATCTTCAAGGAAATAGTAAAGACAATTCGAAATGACGGAAGTCTAAATAACTTTAATTTTTGAACATTCAGTTCTTAAGAGTTCTGCATCAACAACTCTTCTTGCTCTTCACTCGCTACAAAATTCGAATTTTTAACTTTAATCGATGTATATGAGGAAGTTTGGCCGGATTAGAAGAATGAGAATAATTCAAGGAAAATAGATAATTTTTGATAAACAGAATAAAACTTTCTGCTGTAGGCAGTTTCCTGTAACCATTTATGTATCCAGTGAACGAATAAAAACTCAAGATTTATCTCTGTCAATAACAGAAAATATAATATCTTTCTTTTTTCGTCTTTTTTTTTTAATCTCCTCCCTTCAGTAACACGATTATTTTGTTCTTGATAGATGAAATGGCAAAATCTCTTTGCTAACAAAATGTATTTTCTATAGAAACGGACTCTATTCAAGATAACTTTAAAAACCCTGAATCAATGTCAATACACACACACAAAAAGTGCAACAAAAATGTTATCGGCACAAAGATCTTTCTTTTTTTTTTTTTTTTTAAAGTATTAACGAGAAGAATCTCAAATATCTAAAATTCGGACATTTGCAGTAGAAAATAATAGAACAATTAAATTTATGCGAAAAATATATTGCGGTGAAGTTATGCACTTTTAGAATACGGAATTTAAATAAATTGACAAAGGAATGTCATCCCATTTACCACCTCCCGGACATTTCTCATCATATACGTATATAAAAAAAAAAAAAAAAATGGAGAATTATAGTTTGCCTAATCGTAAATATCAATAAATCGCATGCAGTACAAACCGAATCATGTTTATAAAACAATTAAAAATATAAAAAAAATAATCATAAATGTATTAGTAAAGTTAAGACATCAGACATTTTCGAAAGAAGAACAAGATCGTTTAAAATATAAAAATTCAAGCAAACAACTCGTTTTAATATTTTATGAATTAATTAACTAGACGCGGATGCAATAAATTTTTTATCAGTGCAATTTTATATCTCAAACTTGCAATTGTTGATATTTTAAACGTATGGGAATATCTCATAGAAAAACATCTCATTTTTTTTAGCGTAGATAATATTTACTGCGCTAAATATAGCGTTACCTTTATCTTCATGAATAAGTAATAACATTAAAACATTCTCAAACTTCAATATATATATACATATAAAAGATCGATAAATTCTACTTAAATAAACGTAATTAATTTTTTAAGAATAATAATAATTATTATTATTATTATTGACGAAATTCAGATATTTTTCTCTATTTTAAATTTATGAGAACTTAAATTATCGAATATTGGAATGAAGTTATTTAGTCATAAACCGCAAATCAATAATCCGAATCACACGCTTATGAAATATTTTAATTCAAGTTGATGATGTTTATAAACGGAAAAGCGATTATAACAAGTTAAGATAAATTCGAAATTTAATATTAAAAAAATATATATATATATTATTATTATTATAAATAGAAAAATAGTATGTGCAGTAACAGTGTAATTTAGTAAAAGTTTGCTTTTAACATCGCAGACTAAAAGCATTTTCCTAAATTTATTCCTTCCCAAAGGTATATAATAATAAATCGACTTTTATAGATAGGATACCTGTATGCCAATTTCCTATCGCATCTACTCTTCTCTGATCTATTTAAATGCACGATTCCATAATATAAAATTAAGATTAAAAAAAAATTAATATTTTCTAATGTATCATAATGTATGATAATTATAAGTTAATTAAATTAGTAAGCTTCCAAATATGATAAACTCGTTTCTCTCAGTTAATAGTTCCGCTAACGCATTACACACACACATGGACAGTATCTAATATATAAATTTATATAAAATATTTATTAATAAGTGCTATTATGAAACATTTTAATCATTTAAATCGTGTTAAATATGTTTGACTTTTTACTTATTCGATTATTACGTGTTGTTGGGATGTTTAAAACGTGTTAATCAATTTTTAAAATTTTATATATACTGTATATAAAGCCGCGGGTTAACAGATGTCAATTTATTGGATAGACAAACATATATGATTAAGTTCATTGTTGTGTCATTACGCAGTGTTACGTCACAGTTCTCGTGTTATAAAATGATGGAATAATATAAGAATATTTCGTAACAATGTATAATGCAATGTATAAACTATGACGCAACAATGGATTTATATTTATGCGCATATCTATCCAATAGATATTTATAGGTATCAATAAGAAATATTTTAATTTAAAATAATATGACGATGTCGTAACAATATAAAATTATAATGTATGACGCAACAATGAATTTGAATATAAAATTTATGGATATTAATATTAAACATTCTAAATTAAAATATCATGAAAATGACGTAATAATGTATAATGCAATGTATATATTATGACGCAACAATGAATTTATATATATATATGCGCATGCCTATCCAATAAATATACATAAATTATTGTGTGTATATAGTAATTAAAACACGGAAGGAAAAAATAACTAAAAGGGATGAAATTTTTGTTTTTGTTATTATTATTGAATTAATAATAAAATTTTTATATTTAAAAATTTGTTTAAAAATAGAAAACAAAACTGTTAAAATGCTGATTTTCTTTTTTATCTAATTTAAAAAATATTTTATAAAGTTTTCAAAATGCGCTGTTTCGTCTTAAATTTATTAAGAGAAAAATTAAATATGATGTTTTTTTTTCTGTGAAGCTTCAAACAAAACGATAACATAAACATTACACATAAATGCATTATGTTAACCTTAAAAGCTCAATAAATTCCATTAGTAAGTAATGGAATTTATTGAACTCTTGAGGAACATACTTTTCAGAATTTTTTTTTTTTTTTAGAAAAATTGTAAAGATGGTATATGTTTTATAGAAAAACTTTACTATTATATTTCATCAAGAGAATACTGATAAGCTTAATAATAGTTTTTAAATTTTAAAATATTTTTAACGCTTCCACCAAATTTATTGTTTATCGATCAAGTAGGCGTTGTTAAAATCTATAAAACATCTCATTATGTCTAAGATAAAGCAAAAATAAAATACAATTTTTTTTCTCTTTATATATATATGTTCGCACAAAGTTTAGACCCCATTCAACAATTTTTAAAATAGAAAGAATGGATATAGTTTAAACAGCTTGATGCACAGTGTAAGAAAAGTTTTTATTCGATTTCTCTTCTATTTATTCTTATAAACCTCTGCCTTCTTACAGTTTTATCCCCCTTCCAAACTACTACTCTTCAGACTGGTTCAGAGATTCTTTGCTACACATTTTATTGTTTTAACTTTGTTTTAGTATAAGATTTGTATTTCAATATATTGCAGTTATTTTTAATGGGGAAAAAATGGAAAGAAAATAATGCTACTTTAAATTAAAATATTTTTTTATTAATTTTTATAAACATTTACAGAATAGCAAGCGCAAAATATTTAAATCAGTTATTGCGTCATAGATCATATAATACCGTTATACATTGTTACGTCGTTATCATGAATCTTTAATATTAATATCCATAAATGTTGTATTCAAAATCATTGTTGCATCATACATTACCGCTTTATATTGTTATGTCGTCGTCATACTATTTTAAATTAAAATCTTTCTTATTAATATCTATAAATATTTATTGGATACGCATGTACACATATAAAAACCATTGTTGGACAATAATATATGTGTACAAACAATGGCTTTTTATATGTGTACAAAAATAAAATATACAGTATGTTTATATGTGTACAAACAATACAGTATACAGTATGTTTATACGTGTACAAACATACCAACCAGTCTTACAAGTTAGTATATACTAGGAGTGGGCAAATTTTTCTGACCGCGGGCCACACAGACTTCTGTAAGGTCTCTAGCGAGCCGCATGTAAAAAAATGTTTTGACTTTCCGATACATGAGGCACTCATAGTAGAGGAAAATATTGCGATCATGCCGGAAACCAGCGTTTTATTTTCAACGAATTTTCACCGCCGCTCTTCACCACCGTTACTGCCTCAAAATCCGTAGCCCCCAATAGGTTACATATTCAAAAATATCTAAAAATCGAGTGGGATACATGCCAGATTTTTTTAAAAGGGGCGCTTTAGCATACAAAATCTAAATTTAATTAATTAATTTTGTTGCTTATTTATATAGCTCAACACTTTTGTGGTAAAATTTTTTTAAAATCTTACATTTGTGCACGGATCGCGGGTCTCCATATCGTCGTGGCGGGCCGTAGTTTGCCCACCCTTGGTAGGCCTACATACATTACGTTATAAATTGTTATGCCATTATCATGATATTTTAATTTATGGATATTAATAATAAGCATTCTAGATTAAAATATCATGATAACGACATAGCAATGAATTATGACGCAATAATTGATTTATATATTTGCTCATGCCTATCCAATAAATATTTATAGATATTAATAAGAAAAAATTTGATTAAAATAGTATGACGATGACATAACAATATAAAATGGTAATGTATGACGCAACAACCAATTTAAATACAAAATTTATGGATATTAATAATAAGCATTCTAAATTTTATAATCAAATTGATTGTTGTGTCATTCATTACCGTTTTATATTGTTACGTCATCGTCATACTATTTTTTAATAAAAATTTTTGTTATTAATATCTATATCTATTGGATAGACATGCGCATATATATAAATTCATTGTTGCGTCATAGTTTATACGTTGCGTTATACATTGTTACATCATATTACTTTATTATTCCATTATATTATACGTTCTTAGAAATATTAAACATTAAATAAATATGGAAAGAAAATTAAAAAAAAATAATGGATTTAAATGCTTTAGTGAATGAAAAAATGTCCTTGGAAGATTATTTTAAACACAAAAACTTCTCGAACAGATAAAGAATTACTGCCAACTTTTTGCTAAGGAATAGCATTAAAAACGGAAGAAAAATTCAAATCTGGTAAAATTTCAATGAAAATTTAACAGTTACGAGTGTAGTAAATCTATTTAAAATTCCTTCCGAAATCTTACTAAACTTTAAAGGAATCTATTTACATATTATCTTTTATAAAGCATTATTTTCGAGGAGGATATTAAAAGATTTTTAGAAAGTTAAAAGTTGAAAGTTTCAATAGCACTTTAGCTTATTGAAACCTTGTAACGCATTAAAAATATAAAATTTCTGCCAACAGTAAAATATATTTATAATAATGCCAATAAATAGTTGAATGTTACTAAAAGGCATAAAAGTTCGGATATAGAATTACCTATAGGTTTATTTTATATTAAATAATTAAAGATTAATCTTCGGCAATATTGCGTACAAATTTAATGCTCTCATCAAAAACTTAAATTTCTCTAGAGATTCTGAAAGTTTCGTGACGTTTGTTAATAACTCTTACGGCTAAATTTCATTCTTGTAAATATTAATTCTATTTATATCGAGGGGAAAAAAGGGGGAGTATAATAATAACTGTTAAAAGGGCGTTGCGAGTATTTAATATGAATATTTAATAAACCTTGCAACTTTTGTATGGAAGTAATTTTGATTACATAATTACAAATTATTTTCGATTTTCGGACGTAATTTTCCAGAACATCTGATAAGAATATATACACACACATACATATATAAAAAAGAGAAAATATTAATTTAATAATTTTGATACTCTTATCTATTATGTATCGTATTTATCGATAATTGAATAAAACTTACTTTACGTTATCTTTAACGTTTTCGCCAACGATTAATAAATTTGTCAGCTTCATGATTTTTATTATTATTTTTTTTAAATTGTTAATTATTATTTTCGTAATGGAAGAATAAAATCGTCTTTGATAAAAATAATTATTGGATAAAAATTCTTTATTTTTATACATATATATATATATATATACTCGAGAATGTTAATTAAACTTAAGTCGTAGAAAAGATCCCCGCGGAATGCTATCAAATTAAACTTGTTTTCTTTGAAAAATTTCTTAAATAAAATTCGCATTAAATATTAAATAAATAGAAAGTTAAAAATACCTTTTTATATAAAGTTATATATAAAAAAGATTTAAAAATATTGTTTTAATTTTATATATATTTGCAACATTTAATTTTTTTGTCAAACTTCAAACATATGTTGCAGATTTGGTTCGAGGGATAAAAAAAAAGGAAATAAAATTCGTGACAGATCAGAGGAAGGCGCAATAAATGTCACCACTTTTGTCATCTTTAAGGCGCCTCTGGCTGAAATATAAGTCATATTTTGGCTCACTTTCATCTGGAAGATAATCGAATCTATCTTGTTAAATCTTAAAGATCATTATACAGTAACCTATTTATAGTTTATTAATTATAAGACAGCAATTGTTAATAATAATCGCGAATTAAGTGATTACTGCAGTAAGTTTTACGATTATTATTTATTTAATTTGTCGGTTTATAATGCGAGAAAATTATTAAATCGATTTATTATTGCAATCGAGTTCGAGAATATTTACGAAGAAAAAGTTAAAAATATATATATAGGCTATATAATATATTTTTTTGCATCTTTCAAATAAATCAAATTAATTATTTCCACTTAAAAATGTAACAAAAATATAATTATTGACGAAGAGAGTCAATTTAGAGTCACAAAAAGTGTTTGAATAAATTACTCATCCGGAGTGCAAAATCAATGGAAAAGCTATTAAAAACGCATTTATAGATTCGAATTTAGCAGAAACTATATCCGAGATTTATATCAGGTAACATTATCGCAATTTATTTTTATAATACTAATATTCGAATTAATAAACAGATCGGAATATTCTGTCCTTAAAAAAGCTCGATAAGTTGTAAAGAAAAACGAGGAAGAAGTAACGTTATCTCCAGAAAAGAGTCTTATGTGAATTTTTCCTGAAGTGAAAACTTTGTGACAATAGCGTGTCATCTCTAATTGATTTATGCATCTTGATATAAAACAGTAGAACGTCCTTTTTGCCTAACAAATAACAGATGATGCTTCAACTGCTCCAGAAAGAAAAGACAACGACTGTATTGAAGTTTTGCATTGATTTCTTTCAATCGTCATGTATATACCATCTTTACGGTAACTCAAGGTCAGTTTTTTTGACATCTATTAGATCACCATTTGGTTATTTTCAACACAAATCTGCATGAAATATAGTAATATTCGAGAAAAAATTATCATCATTATTTTTTATCTATGTAACTAAAAAATGGAACGTTGTATAGTTGACTGTTATTTTATATAAAGGAAAGAAAGTGTCACGTAAAAATGGATAAAATATTATGAGGTGTTTCTTTACATCAACTTATTCAATTCTTATATTACAAAGGAGAGGTATTTTTATACATTCAAAACGAGTTTTTGATATGGGGGTTATAAAAAGGGATTTTTTTCCTCTTGAAATATTTATTATGTTGACTGAATACACTTTTTGTTCGAAATTTTAAAATATTGGAGGAGAAGAATAGATCTTTGATACTTTTACAAATATACTGGGATCAATCGACTGGAAGCATCATTTCGAAGAAGAATAGACGGTAATTATACTTTATACACCTAATTAAGCTTTTAATATTCTACTAATTGTCCTAGATTAACCAAAAAGCATGCAGTAAGTTAGTATATCTACACGTTTAATTTTTATAGATTTATTGTTGTTCTTTCAATTAAAAGACGTAACAGTATTAAAACAGTTGTTTCGCATGTTTCATTATATGGCTTATGATCTATATTACTATCGAGAATAATACCGCAAAAGAATAAATATGCTTTATATCAGCAACGTCACGCACTTTACTAACCTTAAAATAGGCAAAAATAGATTCGAAATCACGCAAACTTTTAAATTGGTTTTCGTGACGTACGCTTTAACTAAGTTAAAAATCTGTACAGTTCGGTTCATTGTCATAATTTCTTTTTAAACATGTTTATTAGATTAAAAATAAATATAATTGCGTAAAGCGATATTTTTATATCAGTAAATCTTTCCGCAAGAATGAATTGCATTAGATTAAAAAAAATTGGAGTGTAAGGATATTTGAAAATATTAAATTTATCTAATTTATGATCTATCAGTTAGCAGTTATATTCGATACGAAACAAGCTAAAATAATTGTGGAAAATACGAAAGAGTAGTCGAGTTTCACGAAAGTATTTATTGGACAACAGCAGGAGTTCGGTCAACATACTGTTGCAGAAAACATGCAACAGCAGGCGACTACAATCACAATTTGTGAGATATCACATACATATATACAATCGTTATTTACATAAATATTTATAAATTAAATAATTATCCAACTAAATATTTAATTTACAATTAAATTCAACGATTAAAAAAAAAACCATAAATATTATAGTCTTAAGATGATCGCAATATTAAATTAATTCATTTTTTTTACATCATTTTAGACTGGCAAAACAAAATTTATGTTCTATAATTCTGATAATTAAAAAATATATAAGCGAATATTATTATTATTTCGAATGATAATAAAAATAAACAGAAATGCGGAGACACAAATCTTGCATGAGAGAGAGAAATTTTTGAATAAATCAAAACTATTCACGGGATTAACGTCGGCATATGCGATACGACGAAATCGCTACAAAGAGATTTAAATAATGCACAACATTCCAGGAACAATTCGCATTTCGCTATATAATAAATCTTATCTAGCCAAAAAGAGCGGGTTTTCGAATCTTCTCTCTCTGAATTTCATTCATATTAATAAAGGGAAAAGATTTAAAATTTATATAAAGTTTTATGAACACTATGTTCGTATAACACATAACTAAAAATGGCGAATGATAAAAAATAAATAAATTTTTTTTTTGGATAATTTAGTCGCATATGAAGAAGACATACAGTTAAAATATTCATGTTATTAAATTTACACTATTTTTTTTTTTTTTATTCTTTTAAGTAGAAGTAATGCGAAATATTTTTATTATATTTTAACCGTACATTTATTATCTTAAAAAAATCGAGTAGCGATTTTTGATATAAAGTAAACATCATAGAAAAATTGCTATTTGCGAAACATAAATATCCTCCGAGTTCGAAATTGCAATGAATAAAATGGGGGGTCAAAATACGCGACAGGAAAACTAATTAAGATTAATTACAGAGCAATGTTTCCTTTGTTTATTACAATGGACACACATACACATATATATATAGTTTTTTTTTTTTTTCGGTGAAGAACCAAAAGCGTTATATGTAAATTGAAATACTTAACAAAATTTAGAAAATTATATCTTGGCAGTATAATTTAAATTAACGTTAATTTGTTATTCTCCTTTGAATACGCAACCGTATACGAATCCGCAGTAGACTACAAAGCAGTAGAAGGTAAAAGGAATAACGTTTGTATGCTGACGTAAAATGACGTCAAACACGGATTTTTTTTATATTTTTTCCAGTCTTTACGATGTTTTTCTCTTTTAAAGATTATGCTTTATTAAATATTAACTTTTTAATTATACGTTTCATTTTAATATAGAGGAAGAAGAAGAAGAAAAAAAAAGGAAATGTCGCTACCGATTATCGTATCATTATATATATATATATATTTGTTTGTCTTCACCGCAATGACATACGAGTCAATTCGGTACGAATCACGCTGTTCACATCATCAATCATTGACTAAATGTGACAAAATAACGAGGAAAGCCAAAATGTGAACAAGTTCGAAATCATGTTTATCAAAAAAACAAAAAAAAAAAAAACAGAAAAAAATATATAAAGTTGACAGCTTTTTTTTATTATTATTTTATTTTAGATAGAAAATAAAATATTTGAAGAACTGAAATATCTTGATAATCATCGTCATCAGCGTGGAACAAGAACATCAGTCCTTGTTAATAAAAACCATTTTCTAGGGAAAATTGAAGACTAAAAATAAGATATTCGAGAGCTGTTTCGACTTAGCTGTGTTTTTTTTTTATTATTATTTTCGTTTTTTTTCCTAAACCCTCTGAGAATGTCACAAAAAACATCTTTCTCGACACCGTTATTAAAATTACAAAATATGAAAGGTTAATAATCAAAATTACTATATTTATATATTATAAACATATCTATATATATTAAAGAAGAAGAGTTTATTCGACTTTTAAAATAATTAATACAGTGGAATAATTATTAATCTCTCTGATTAAATTCACATTACGCTGTTTAATAAATCGTTAACATGTTATTTAGCTGCACTTTTGCTTGAGAAATTATTAATTTTTACAAGTGAAGCGTGCAAAATTTGCATTTTTAATTATTATATTTTCTGAAAAAAAAACTTTATATTATTATTATTATCATCATCATTATTTTTTTTAATGTAATTAGGCACGCTTCATATAATTCATAAGTTTCTCTTGATGAGTTATATATTAACTTCTAAGATTTTTATATTTATTTTTTTCTCGTTTGAATATTAATTATATACTAACAGTTAGAGATATAAATTAATGCTTGCATAATAAAATAAATTTTAGTTTACGCTGTTTAATATGTATATAAGCTAAACTGAATTTGATGGTGTTTGTATAATAAATCTCGCTGATAAAATTTAACAGTATATATATTTATATATATATTGGTGTTTAGAGATGCAGAAAGTTAGCTTATAAATAATTGACTAAACTGTAATAGTTTTAATTTATTAGCGTTTAAAACCCTACAGAGGTTAGAACTGTAATAGCATCAGATAGTTTGAAGTATTGACGAATTATTCCTGACGACCTATCTCAACAGGTAATAGTCGTTATCGTAATCCCTTCGGATTAGGAATTGTTTAATCCAAGCGTGAAAACCCACACCATTAACAGTTTGATGGATGACAAGCGCTAATGAGGGGCATAAAATTACGTCAGAATTGATACCTCTTCTTTATTTTAAGGGTTTTAAAAGTATTAAGAGTGAAAAAACTTTTGACATTGAGAAGTTTAACGCGGTAATCTGAGTAGGAAACGTCTATCAAAACTAACAAAGTAACGAAAATTCTATTTTCCCTGCTATCCCATAAGGGATCGTTTTAATGCTCTCGGCACTAATTTGGGAATATTTCTTGCTCGTTTTACGCTTATATTTTTTAATATTGTTACTGTTGGTTGATTAAATTATATATATATTATTATGCAGAGTCGGCATATAATAATTTTATAAGCAAATCGCAATTAGTAATGCTTAATTAATGCACAAGATAAATTAAATTATTAACACATATTTATAATTAAAGAATGCTTTTTTTTGTTCTTCTTCTTCTCTTTCTCTCTCTTTAACAAAAGATTAATAGCTGCTACTTATTATTATTTTAATAATCGGCTTATATTCGCGCTTGCTTAATTATTACCACATTAGTTCTATTTTCGCTCTAAATCAAGAGGCACGGCAGTGACTCTAAGCCAAGTACAGTAGTCACTGACTGACTCTTATTACAG
>WUQG02440231.1:0-13641 GCA_011317285.2 Androctonus mauritanicus
ATACAGAGTTGTCTTATACATCTATTTTTGTTCGCAGAAATTTATATTCAGCACATGCAACTTTTAAATCTCAATAACAATAGTGTTATCCATCTCCGATTCACGTTTAATCTATCATTTTTCAGTTTCAAAAGAGAAAAATTACTTTCTGTCCGAACTCCTTCATAAGGATTTATCGACGATTATATTACTTAAAGTGATCATTTTGCAAAGCAATGAATTCAAATTAAACAGACAATAAGATTTTATCATACTTATTACCAGGAAGTTTCAAGAGATTTTACGCCGTGTTTCATTGACGTAACAAATATCATTGATTTTAATTTACTTGGAGAAGGTTTATTTTTAATTGAATAACTTAAACCGAATACATAATTAATGGAGTTAATACATTATATTAAGTTATAACTAATCCTGATTATTTTAACACCTAGTAGAGAATGTCAGCAGATATATATTTTATAATAATTGTGCTATAGAAAATAATGGTAAAAAACACTGTTCAATGATATAAATTTATTATTTTTTAAGTTAAATATCTATATCAAATTGAAAAATTATTAATATTTTTTTATTATTTTGTTTATTTAATCATTGAATAATTAGAAAAATTTTAATATAGGCCTAATTATGTTATCTCAATGAAATTCAAACTGATCGAGTTTTAATATCGAATTTTGTTGTTTATCCAAAGATTTTCTCCACAAAAGAAAAAAATGCTGATAGAAATTCCATAGGAAGAGAAACTAACACCAGAAAAATCCTCAGATAAAATTTAACCCTCTATTACTAAGAGGGAAAAGTTTTCTTTGTGGTTTCATAATTTTGCCATGATGACGAGATAAATCTTATTCTGCAGACATCTATTGGATGGTAGATCTTGTTTACTCTGATATTACAAACAAACCGATGAATCTTACTTAGGCGTATATGTTAGTAACATATATATATAAGATTTCAATCCTATTCGAGAATATCGCTAGGAATAAACATATTTTATATACCTATACTTATATATTGTATATAGAACATAAAAATTTCATGCACTGAAAGTTCGATTATTATTATTAAAGTCAAGAAAGAAAATCGGAAACATAACAGAAATAAGTGGATCCGTCTTCTCTCAAATAAAATATAGTATAGATTTATATTAATAATCTGTTTACTATAGGTATAACTATAATATAAAAACTTATTTGATGATCAGGACTATATTTAACTTCATAATAGTTTTAAAAAAGAAATATAAAATGGGAACAAATCAGAAACAAATATTATGTATTAGTAGAAATATTTATACATTATCGGTCTTGTTTAGTTCTTTATGCTATAACAACAATTTAGATAACTATATTTAATTAGATAGATATTATAAATTTATACTAACTTATATATAATTAAAATTGTATTCCTTAAAAAAATAAATTTGATAAAAATTAAAACTGTTATTACTAATTTAAAAATTTCATATGTTTACATGAAAAATATATTATTACGAAGTATTATTTTACTTATTTTCAACGATTTTATAATAAAACATTTTCTATATTAGCTAGTTAATCATTTATTAAAACGATAAGAAATGATTACTTTTAAAAGCAATGTTTAAAAACAAAATTCGTACATAATGTTAAGAGAAATGTTTTATCCTTATTAATGTGATATTCAATATATCTCAAATAACAACGAATTATTCAGTGTCAAAAGTAAAGCAATCTTCTAAATTTTGGTTGAACATTGCAGTTTGCCTAATCCAATTAGAGAAAGACGCTAATATTTTCTATATTGCATAAGATGATTATTCTTGCAATATTCCTTAATTTGTGTTAAGGTAATGAAGCTATTGATCTATTTGGTCATTAGTTTTTCTTATCGATGCTAAGAAGTATTGTCTGGTCATTTTAAAATTATAAAAATTATGTTAAAAAAAATCACATTTTCATTTCATTTTCCTTACTAGATAAGCTTACTTCTCAATATACAACAGAGTTATGCATTAATTTTTCTGAAAGCAATATTTTACCAGAAAATTTGATGCGTAGTCATTCAACACGATATTTTGTATACTATAAAAATTTACAATGGAATAGATTTCTTTCACATCACATTAGAATACATATTTCATTATAAAATTGAAATATTCATTTTATTAATATATAAATTCTTTATTTCAGTCATTCCTGTAATAATTCGCCTAGGGCCTATATAATAAATTTTAATATGAATTTCATAAAAATTATCTTATTTTTTTAAAGGATTAATCATTTATACTATTTATACAATAAAATCTTATGCATTATCCTTCAACCAACTTGTTGTCTCCTCACAATTAGACACATGAACTAATTATCTAAATTTCAATTAATTTGGCTCTTTATGAATTTTATTTATTATAAATTATTTTTTATATAAATTCAAAATGATAATTAACTTATATTTAAAGAGAAAATAATCTTTTATATTTAAAAGCAAGAATTATCCTTTATATAAATTAGATACTCTATATTCCTTATGCGTATTCATTAGAATTTTATTATTATGAGAACATAATTTTGTAGTTTTGATACAAATGATACAAAAAAATTGCTAAAATATTTGATAATGAAACACATAAACACATTAAATAAATTTCTTCACTTCGCTCAAAATCTTGATACTTGCCAACATGGATATATTTTGGTAAGTATCATATACAAATTTACATGGTGGAGATTATTTTTAAATATAAAAGAATATTACTTTCTAAAACATCACTTGAATAACGAAATAACAATATTTAAAAAACAAATGCAATCAACTATATCGATTTTTTCTTTAGTCTCGCTATTGACTTGATAATTTGTGAACCGGAAGAAACGATCTCTATAAATCTAACCAAGTACATTTAAAGATTGGAAATAACATTCTTTCCAGATTTATCGGAATATAAATTATATATAAAGTATAATAGAAACAATATTCTATACTATTTACACTTTTGAGAATTGAATTCCGAATAAATTTACTTTTAAATATATTTATAAGCAATAGAATATTCTAAATTTCTATTAACGTAACATTTTAATTTAATATTTAAAAATAATTATTGAATAATAATTTTAAATTATTTAAATCTTCATATGTTTAAAAATAAAATTAAAACCTTTTATTTATCCATATAAATGTGCAATTTTCATGTATAAAACTAATTATAATTAGTTAAGATTTCTACTGTTTCACCAATTTCTCAATTAAAGAACAATTTATTCAATTTCTACAAAATTTATTACAGTGATACATATAAACAATATAAAGTTCTAGAGAGAATTTTGTTTCTGTAATGCCATTTTATTTCTTATCGAAACTTTGAGAGAATAATGTGTATATCATATAAATAAATCAGAATTTTCAATTTAAATAAAAGTCTGAAAACCTGATACGCGTTATCACCGAACAGATTTCATTTAGGATTTGAAATATTACTTATTTAAATCTTTAAGGCTAAACAAAACAAATCTGTATTTACTACAATAAATAAATAACCTAACTTTGAACAGTTATATTACTATGATACAGAATGCAATTTAACTGAGATAGTTGATAATATAATAAATAATATATATATATTATCTTATTTAGAGTAAATTCCTCTTTCTTTTACGAAAATCGGATAAAATATTGAACTATTTATAAAAATTTTATTTGTATTATTTATAATTTTTTATTTAGATCTAATAGAAAAATTTAGTAGTACACACAATTTTTTTTTAAATTTATTTAAGTTGTGTATTTACCGTCGACAAGTTTGGATAATTAAAATTTAATAAATCGAGCTGCGACTGTTATCCAAATGAAACTAACTTTACATAGTGCAAATGCCATTTATGCAGTCTGAAATTATGAATTTTTGAAATAACTCAGCTTAAAGATACATAAAATATATCATATTATCGGCATAAATTCTAAAAAAAGCATTATGCAGTGTTTCAGATTTATTTTCCAGATTTAAACTATGGCGGTCAAGAAAAACTTCATAATATACTATTTTTATGCTAATTTTTAAGTTTTTCTTTTTAATTTTAAATAATGACGAATTTACGGATTATCAGATTAATTCTCCTGTGAAGATAACTGTTTTAATTTACGCGAAACTTATATTATATAGTATCGCGATCCTCATGTAATTCGCGATTGCATCGCGCTTTTTATATGACTTCATAGGTGTATTTCTATTACTATACTTGATGACAACTGCATTCAAACGACTTCGGCAGACTAAATTACTTAAAGTAAGGATTGCATTAATAATAATTAAAAACAAACTAAGTTAAATATATCTAGATTATTTTTCACTAAATTAGAACAAAGCTTAACTGAGAGACAACTATGATGATGTAAAAAGGTGACATCTATTTCTATTTATTGGATAAACTCTAGAAACCAGGAGTTGAATGTAGAAAGCATTAAACATCAAAATGCTTAAAGTCCATTAATATATTATCTTGAAAATGAATATAATTCTTCAAAAGTTCCATTTGTAATCAATATTAATTTAGTATCAAAATCACATATATAATGGCTTATCAGGTATATGAACCAATAAATTTCTTTAATACTTAAAATATATTAATAGCAAACACAATACAAATCTCATGTAGTTTTTAGTATCGATGGTGAGAAGAAACTTTAATATGTTTGTTTGCAAAAGAAAGTAACAACTATCAAACTAATAAAAAAAAAATAATTGAATTAAATGAGACTTTTAATAGAATGACATTTATTATACTTGAAAAAAAGATATAACAATATTAAAAATTGTAATAAATACAAGAAAATAAGAAAAATACATATTTTGAAGAAGAAAAATGCTGGTTAAGAAAACTATTTCGTTCAGTAGAATAAGTTAATATAGAATAATAAATCTATTTAAAAATAATAAAGTTTCGTATAATCAATAGATATAAAATAAAATTATTTCTATATCAAAATAATATATATGTGAAGATGATATCAATATTTTAATTCTAGATATCACAAAAATTATCATGATATGAAGAGAAACATTGAAAAAGACAAACATAATCGAAAAGTTTTCAATCTAAAGAAAAATAAATGTATTAAAAGTAAATAACAAATATCTTGTTACAAAAGTGAAATCAGTTAGTTTTTAATAAACTTGTGAATTATTAATGGATGAAGAATATAGTTTTTACGTATTTTTTCAATCCAAATTTTGAAAAAATCAGAATATTAAAACGTCTAAGATTTGAAAATTATATACTTTAGAAGGTGTAAAGAAATAAGAGATTTTTAATAATAATTATATGTAAACTTTAAAGTTTTATATAAAACTGTAACATTCATACAAAACGAACTGTAAACTAATTTTTTAATAAAAATGTTTCAAAATATTAGAGCAGTTTTATGTTTAACAGTGACCGATAAAGAGAAGCATTTATTTCAATCATGATGCTTCTCTTCAAAACTTCAAAGTAATCAATTTCGGATTTATTGAAAATAATTAATATTGGATATAATAATTGAAAAATATATTATTATAATACTTTGGATAAATATTATTCAATCTGAATAAAATATATATATATATATATATGAAATATATTCAGAATTTCAATGCTGAATATATAATATATTTATTATTGGAATGCTGTATATATATATATACAGTATTGGAATACTCTCAAGGGAATCAGTCGTATTGAAAACCATCGATATTCGATCATATCTTTCAGAACGTTTGTTTGTCGAAATGATATATTAAGCAAATATCATGGAATTTAAATCAAATTCGAGTATAAATAAATCCATTACGATGCTGACGAATAACCTAACTCGTGTATCCTTTTATTCATGTATTCTATTTAGAAATGAAAAAAAAAACAAAAACAAATAATTTCGAAGAGGATACAATATCTATCAGCATTGAATTAATATATTATTATCTAATGTAGAGAATTATTAAATAAATAAATATAAATATATAAGAGACGTAATATATATAATATATGGTGTCTCCTAATGATTAAGACAAGAACAAACCATGAATTTCTTAAATCAAAAAAAATGAAAAAATTTTTATAAACATAGGCCCAAAAACGTCGCATTTAAGAGAAATACGGGCATTTTTACGGTATCAGTTTTTTACAGATCGTAAACGAAACATGTGAAAATCGGTATTATAGTCTAAAATGAAAAACGTAAGAAAATGTTAAACTATAATTCAATTTTGTTTTTAAATTTAGTTTATTAATTATATAGCCTATTTGTTTCGTTTATGGTCTTTGAGAAAGAATTACTATAAAATGTGCATATTTCTCTTAAACGCAGCGTTTTGGGCCTATATTTATAAGGACTTATTTCATTATTTCAATTTAAGAAATAATTTGGTTGATTTTATACCAACTATTAGGGGACAATCAGTATATAAATAGTATTGAACTATATATATGCATAAGTATAATTAATTCAACAGTCTTTTATTAGATTTCTATAGATGTCTAAAATATAAAAATGAATTCTGAACTAATCTGTTTCTTATATAACTTTATAAAAGTCACCAAATAACTTCACTAATATTAGCTAACTATAGAGATAAACATTAGAAATTCTATTTTTTAATAAATATTATTTTTGGTTCCTCAATCTCTATTCTCGATATATGCTGTATACCAAATTGCTGAATATTTAATAACATCAATTTAAAATGTCTGTTTACTAAACAGAAAAATATCATTCTTTCTGACCTTGTTTTTATATAATCAAGAAAAAAATTCTAATTATTAATTTATTTTTATCGAAACTCATTGTATTGTGTGCAATCATTCTTCAATATTATTTGCCTGATGTCCGACTTCGAAAAAATGTTTTTGTTTGCTTGTTCATAATACATATTTTATTATCAATGATATAATATGATATTAAAAAATAAAGAATTTGTTTTCAATTCAGCATGGGATCAACAAAAGTTTCCATCAAATAGCAGAATAAACATAAATAGCATTAGAATTAAAAATATAATATTAAGCTTATATATATAGGCCTACAATATGCAGTATTCTAAAACTGACAAAAATCAATAAAATATTATCAAATTCAGAATTTTTTTATTTTTATGCAAGAGTTTAGAGAGTCGAGAGATTAAGATTAACAAAACAAATATTGATGCTATCCACTATTTTCTTATCAAGATAAAAAAAAAAAAAAAAAGATACTACTCTTAAATTTGAATTTATCTCTAAGATATTTAAATTTATAAACAATTTTTATTAAATTAATTTTATAAATTAAAAAGTTTTTACAGAGTACTGTATTTTTTATGATAAACTATTATTAACCTAGTTTAATTTAGAGCACATGTTCGAGATAATGATTTATTTTTTAAAAAAAACTTATTAGACACATTTTAAAAATATTTTTAAATATTTATTATTCTTGCGAATAAATTTTCAATATAAAAAATATAAAATTATATATATTAACAGTCGATAAAAATCGTGTTGTTCATATATCAGTAATTTTGCAGTAATATTTCACCTGATATAGTCCATAAACAGTAATAAAATTTGCAAGATGTATAAATAAATAAATCATTATAAAATATTTTCTAATGGATTAAAATTAATAAGCTATTAAATGTCAACCATAATCATAATGAATGAATATTAAATCACTGAATATCATTAAATTCTTAAAATATCGAATATTTTGCTATAATTAATATTATTTATCATCAATCTTCAGATTCATCACTAAAAATCTAAATTTTTTAACACGAAATGTGTCAAACAAACTGAAATATAAATCTATATTATTAAAACTGCGATACTGATAAAAACTCGAAATGATGATTCGTGCAGATTAGTATAAGTTTTACTTTTTAATGTTTTTAAAAATATAAAATGCTAATCTTCAAGCTTTTTTTTTTTGTGTTTTAACTGTTGACTACCGTGAAAAATATGTTTGATATGATTTTAATAATTAAGTATTTAAATATTTTAAAGAAATATTATATATATAGCAGTTAAAGATCAGTTATAATAAATACAGCTAACAACAGTTAAAGTAGCAAGATTACTTTGATCACCTATTGTAGTTCTTTTTGTAACCATTGAAAAACGTTTCTTTTACTATTCTACATTATTATTTTCTATGGAAATATTTTAGCAATATGAAAAAGTTATTTCAAATATTCTGAATTAAGAAAGAAAAACCATAAAATACTTTTTAACTATTCTGTCAAGTTTTATATAACTAAATTTTACTTCGATATTTTTGAATAAAAATTCCTGTATGTAATAAAAGTTGAAAACTACTTTTAGTATCATAAAATTCAAAAAACTATTCAAGAAAAGCAATATATATACTACATTATTCTTATTAAACTTTCTTAACTGCAGTTTCTCAGCAAAATTACAATTCTTTCTACATACTTTTAAAACCACGTTTTCAACTCTTTATTATACAAGTTTTATTGCAAAATACTTCTCCATAACTAAAATATATTTTATTTTTAAATTTTTTCATAAAAAAAAAATAATAATAATAAAATTTTAACTGTTATCTTAACATCATTTATTGCAAATAAATTATTATCTGTAAATTTTTTAAATTATATTGCTAATTTTTGTCGAAATAATTATCAAATAATTTAAAAAAAGCAATTAAAAAGTTCTTAATGTGCTAAAGATAATATTAATAAAGAAAAAAATCTTTCAAAAAAATTTAAAAAACTTTATTATATTAATGAAGTCAAACCATAAAAATTTCTGAATTAATATGCATGATGAAGTGGCGATTAAATTAATAAAGCATAATTTGCATTTAATGTAGACTAACCTGCATTTAGGTTTGGAAAATTTGCCTGAAGTGTATTTTAAAAATAATTAGGCGTTACAGTCTATATATATTTTTTTCCAAAATTCTTTTAAAAATTAACAGGTACCATGAATCGAAATTTAGGAGCAAATTATCTAATATAGAATTTTAATCGATTAAAAAAATAAGCTTGTGTGAAAATATTAAAAAAGCAGTTATCATTGATTTAATCAGTCACTAAAATATTATTTATTAAAAAATATCTTATTGATAACTTAAAAAATCGATTATTTACAAAAAATTTATGGAATTTATGCATCAGGTAATAAAAAAAGTGTGATTTAATCGCAGTATTAAAAGAGAACCATTTAATTATTGTACTGTAAAAAGAAAAAAAGAAAAAAAATACAATATTTTAATTGAAATAAAAACTATGAATAGTGCAAATGAGAATTATACTAATTGAAATTAATTAGAAAATAATAATTGTCATTTTATGGCATATTAAGATCGATAATGATGGTCATACAATTTAATCTTACTTTGGATCAAAAATGTATTGACTATGACCTAAAAAATTTTTTTAACTGAAAGATTTACTATGAAAAATAATTTATTTATCTATAATTTAATTTTATATTTTTTGCATGTTTATGTTATCATATATAAATTTTTTGTAATAACTGATATATTTTACTTTATCGAACCATAAAATTTTTAAGGATAATCGCATAATCGGTACTGATAGTGACACATCATTATTTTATGAAAACTGAAATCATTTAATTTGTATGCAGAAATTCATTGTAATTCCTATTATGGTAACAAACGAAATTTGTATAGAGATACATTTTACTCTCTTAAATTTTATTAGACTTTCTGAATGACTCCTGACTATTTATTGCTTATTGCAGAAATGGGGGAAATAATTTTCTACAGCAGATTTTTTTGGAATTATAAAGTTATCTATAATAACATATTTTTCCTGATGAATGCATAAATCATGGCAAAAATTTTTGATTTTTAAATTACATTATTGTTACAAGTTTTTAAAAACCGAGATTTTTTAATTGATTAAATAAGCGTTGTGGAAACTTATATTTTGTCATGATGTCACTTCTGATTTATTATTAGTAAGCTTAAAGTAATCCTAAATTTAGATTTATCAGATGCTTCTCTTCATTTACCATAAATGTGGAAACATTTAGTCGTGATTTAAGTATGAAAGCAAATATAGCAAGTACAATTTGATTTGAAAAATTTTTATAGCTACTGACGACTTTTTTATAAAGATATTCATTCTTGGATTTATTTTCTTTTACTTATTTTCAGATAAATATATCATTAATTGATTTAATTCTTTTCCTTTCATATATTGTATAACTCTGGAAAATCCAAGATTCTAAGATCTGGAAAGAATTATCAATTCTTGTCTATTTGAATTAAATCAAGCCGAATAAATTCCAAATAATTAAAACAGAATTAAATCTTGTAAGACAAATATCATAATTATATCAAATTTTATTCATTAATGATTTGCAAGATGAATTTATTTTTAATCTGATAACCAAATTTGTTAAATTGAATTGAACAATGATGATTAATTAACTAAGCTTTACGTGATTGTTAACTAACGATTATTTAATGTTATTTTGTTACCTATATTTAATAATTGACAAACAAATATATGGGTATATATAGTTTTATTGATGTCTATGTAATAAAATTCATTTTCGTTTATATCTATTTCTATCATAGTGATTGACATCTTAATGTTCTTATACTAATGCTATTTATTAAATTACGTAGAGATTATATCGTCATTATCTTTCCAACGAGACATCATAGGTTATTGTAATGACAATTTGACGGCATTGTGACATCATTGTATAGATGACATCACAGTGCTAGCAATGACGCTATAGTTAAGTTGACGTTATTTGCAAAAACCGAAGAGAGCCTATCCTAACTATTTTATACAATACTGTATAGTGAAATTAAGTAATGTTATTTTTAACTGTATAATTAATACTGTATATATATATATATATATATATAAGCTCTGATGATTTTTAAAAATATATTAAATAATATTTTTAATATTTTAAAGTATTTTAATAAAGGATGATATAGTATTTCATTCTTTATTAAAAATATTTTTCAAAAATTCTATTTTCTTTCATTATCGTCATCTCTAAATAAGTAATAATAACCGAAAATAATATTAAACTTTATTTTAAGCAATGATCATTGATCGATAATTGATAAATTTTCTGATAGATTTTTTTCTATTCTGTGTCATTACCATTTCTGATAAAACGTTAACCAAAATTTTGGCTAAAGAAATCTTTTAATAGGACACAACGCTCAGTCACTAATCTTAAGGATCTTAAATTTACTATAAATAAAATGCACATCGTTACTGCGCTTTTTTTTATTTATAAAAAATTGTTATTCCACGTTCCTAAATGCCAATGTTTTTGATAATAAGTTTTTATTTTAAATTATAAGAGAGACTTGTTGAAACAAAATTTCATCGTTAACTTGTGATTTACTGTATCTAGTTTTCGATCTCAGCATAAGCTTATTATAATTACGAGAGAGACTTATAATAATGGAAGTCTTATAACATATAAGAATTGCTTCCTCTTTTACGAAATCGGCAAAAATTCTTTATAAAATTGAGATATCGAAACCCAGATAGGTTTTAAAATAAACTATAGAACAACATGATATAGCAATTGATGCAATAACTCTAACCCTATAGATGAAAGATCAATGCAAATAATAATTACAATATTTTGAAATATGTTAGATTGCTGTTTAAATTATTTGATTCTTTATATATTTTAATTTATATTTAGAATTTTTTTTAATTTATTATGAAACAAATTTTTTATAGAATATTCCATATCTACAACTATCTATAATGTAAACCAACGTTTCCCAAAATATATTCAGCCAAAGTCAATAAGTGTTCCATAAAAAATTATGAAAATTAATATAAATCTGATATGATTTTAAATGCTATGTCAAGTTGAAACCGGAGTCGCTAGTTTATTTTACTATTTTCGTGTGTTTTATTTTACATAATTACAAATTGTAATAAATGTATGTTTTGTTTCCTTAACTCTTATACTTACTTGCCTAATTAATTTATTATTAATATCTACCTATACTATAAAATAACCAAAGTATTCGGTAAAAATTTCAGGATTTGTGAAGTGAAGTTAGTTGAAAAAGAAGTGTAATTTATTGAAAAAATAATTTTATTGTGGAGTATTTTTAAATTTAGTCATAGAAAAAGTTTGGGAAAAGCTGATGTAAATAGTGATCAATAACTACTGTATCTGTGAATCGTATAACAGTAATCAGTTTTATGAGAAAGTAAAATCTTTAAAATTAAACAATGTCTGTGCACATGACCTTAAAATTTTTCCCAATAGCGCAAATTTCTAATTTAATTTTATTAGTTTTTATTCCATTTTCTTAATTTATACATAAAAAATTCGAAACTATAAAAATTAACAGTATAATTATTATACTGCTGAAGAAATATTCATAATTTTAAAATAAGTGGTCTCAGACATATATCCAAGTAAATTTTATATTTTCAATATTATCTGCAAGTCTATCTACATCTGAATTTACTCAATTTTTTATTTCACTTCTCTATCAGTGCTGTTTAATAGAAAATTTTTTTTATTTTGATAACTTTCTTATAAATTAACCATTATAAAATATATTTCATATGAAATATAATATTATATATATATAATATCTATACTTAAATTTTTATATTAAATTTCTAGTAAATATTCATTAAATTTTATATGCTTTTTCTTTCTATAAAAATTTTTTCAATCAAAATTTAAAATTTGGCAAAATCTATAAAAGTAATTAAAATTTTAATATTTTCAGTTTTAAAATAATTTTAAAGAAAACAATTTAAATTTAACACAATATATGAGATAAATCTATCACTCGAAAAATAGGAAACTTATCTAAAATTGATTTTATTTTTCAAACCACTAAAAATTTAAACATTCTCCTTTGTTTATAGACGTGATATATATTTCTTTCTTTATATGAAATTAATAAACTCTCGAAGGTATGCTTACAATGGCACATCTGTGTATCTTTAGGAATAAAGTCATCTATAAATGATATCCGAGGTTTAGAGAAAAGCTATCTAGAAAAATATCATGCCACAAATAAATCTTGATTCAAAACTTTTGTCAAACTATAACATTTTGATAGCTTTTTTTCTACGTGGAAAATAGCTACAAATTTTTAATGATTTATTTACACAAATGCAAACGTAGTAAAGACAAGAACAAAACTATTAGTTGAATAGCATTCATTTTCTGATTAGAGTTTTTGACAATTTAAATCTTTGTTTTTGTATGTTTTTTTCTTTACAAAAATCATTATTTTTCAAAATCGGCATTTTCCATTAAATTTTGAAAATTTTGAGATTTCTCAATCAATCTTGGATTTTTGAAATTTTAACTCATTGTTTAATCATTAAAAAAAATCTATGAAAAAAACTTTTATTTTTAGAGAAAAAATAAGTTTTAAAATTTTTTCAAGTTTAATTTACCAATATTTTATTAATATTGATCATTATTTAATTGAAAAGTATACTTCATTTAATATTTTTCTCATTTTTAATAAAAATCTTTTTATTGTAATTACAATAGGGGAAAGTGGGTATAGTTGTAACATGGGTATAATTGTAATAGAGCAATTATCTTTTTTAAAAAGACCGCGCAGAACTTTGAGACACTGTTACCAAATGACGTTATACAGTAACCACACATCAGC